>JAODAL010027528.1:0-54805 GCA_025379985.1 Phyllomedusa bahiana
TTCATTTTGTGGGGTTGTTTTGCTGCAGGAGGGACTGTTGCACTTCACAAAACAGATGACATAATGAGGAAAGAAGACTATGTGGCAATACTGAAGCAACATCTCAAGACATCAGCCTAGAAGTTAAAGCATGGGCGGAAATGCGTCTTCCAAATGGACAATGACCAGAAGCATACTGTCAAACTGGTTACAAAGAGACTTAAGGATAACCAAGTCAATGTTTTGGAGTGGCCAACACACAAAGGCCTGATCTCATTTCTAAAGAATCCCTTTCTATGTTTCTATGTTTATGTAGAAACATACTTTCCTCTAGGCCTACAGGATGCCCCCTTGTTCTGGATACAGTCCTGGGTATAAATAGATCTTGGGAGAGATCTCTATATTGACTCTCTTGCTCCCCTCTCTACCATATCCTCATTTACTGACCCAAACGCAGCCACCACTTTCTACAACAACACATTCACCTCCACTCTTGATGCTGTCGCCCCGCTCATACAACCCTGACACACAGACTCCACCAAACAGCTGAGGCGAGCGTTCAGAATTGCTTAACACCGCTAGAAGAAAACCCAGTGCACTGGGGACCTTGCCTCATACAAACAATCATTACATAAATTTAAATCTGCACTCACTACCGCCAAACAGGATTACTTTACCACTCTCATATCCTCCTTGTCTCACAACCCCAGAAAACTTTTTAACACCTTCAACGCTCTCCTCCGTCCACCAGCACTCCCTCCCCCATCTCTCCTCTCAGCAGATGACTTCGCCACTCACTTCCTAAATAAGATCAATCTTATCATACAAAGCTTCAACCCGCAGTCCCCACCATCCACCTCTACACCTGCTCATCACTATTCCCCCCTAACTTGCTTCTCTACTGTCACGCCTGATAAGCTTTCATCTCTACATTCCAAATCTAACCTCACTACCTGTAATATTGACACACTGTCATCCCACCTCATCCCTTACCTAAGTGCTGTTATTATCCCAGCCCTCACCCATCTCTTCAACCTATCATTAACCTCTGGCATCTTCCCTTCTGCCTTTAAACATGCTATTATCACCCCCATCCTTAAGAAACCATCTCTTGACCCCTCCTGTCTGTCCAACTATCGCCCCATCTCTCTTCTTACATTCGCCTCTAAGCTCCTTGAACAGCATGTCCATCTCCAACTTTCCTCTCCCCTCTCCTCCAAAACTCTCCTTGACCCGCTGCAATCACCACTCTACTGAAACCGCCCTAACCAAGCAAGTGCCAAAGCCTCACACCACTACTCTGTCCTTATACTCTTAGACCTATCCTCTGCCTTTGACACTGTCGACCATTCCCTTCTCCCACACATTCTCTCCTCCCTCAGCACCACGGACTTGGCTCTTTCCTGGATCTCCTCATACCTCACCGATAGAACATTCAGCATCTCTCACTGTCACACCCCCTCCTCCTCTCACTCGCTCTCTGTTGGTGTCCCCCAGAGGTCTGTCCTGGGCCCACTACTCTTCTCTATCTAGACCCTTGGCCTGGGTCAGCTCATAGCATCACATGGCTTTCAATACCAATTGTATGCTGACGATACCCAACTCTAAGTCTCCATCCTAGATTTCACCGCTCTACTCTACCGGATCCCAGACTGTCTATCGTCCATATCCTCCTTCTTCTCCTCCTGTCTCCTGAAACTAAACGTGGAGAAAACTGAATTCATCATCTTCCCACCATCCCACTCTATCCCTCCTTCTGATCTCTATCACAGTGAATGGCTACACTCTCTAACCAGCTCCACAAGTCCGCTGCCTTGGGATAACCTTTGACTCCAATCTGTACTTCAAACCGCACATCCAAGCCCTCAGCTCTGCCTGCCACCTCCACCTGAAAAATATTTCTTGTATCCGCTCATTCCTTAACTTTGAAGCACAACAATGCTCGTCCACGCCCTTGTCATCTCACGCCTTGACTATTGCAACATCATTCTCTGTGGCCTCCCATCTAGCACCCTCGCTCCCCTCTAATCCATCCTTAACTCTGCTGCCTATATAATCCACCTCTCTCCTTGCTACTCCTCTGCTGCTCCACTCTGCCAATCCCATCACTGGCTGTACATTGCCCAGTGAATCCAGTTCAAGTTAGCAACCTTGACCTACAAGGCTCTCCATAACCTCTCCTCTCCATAACCTCTCCCCTCCATACATATCTGCCTTAATCTCCAGAAACCTCCCCTCACGCAATCTCCGCTCCTCACAGGACCTTCTTCTTTGCTCTCCTCTTATCAACTCCTCACACAACCGTCTCCAAAACTTCTCTCGTGCTTTCCCCACACTCTGGAACTCACTGCCCCAACACCTCAGACTCTCCCCCTCTCTCACTAGCCTCAAAAGCAACCTGAAAACCCATCTCTTTAGAATTGCCTATAACCAACATTAACCCCATTTCTGCTATGCCACCCCAGAAATGTCTGCCCCTCACCTTCTGTCTCTTCCCACCTTCTTTGTAGACTGTAAGCCCTCAGGGGCAGGGACCTCTCTCCTTCCCACCCAGTCCTTTTATTATTTTTGTTGGCCGCCTTTGAACCTGTTCAAGCTCTACAATGTCTTTCCTGTGCACTGGTGCCCAAAACTTTTCACAACATTGTAATGTGTGGTCTGACCAGTGACTTGTATAATGGTAGAAATGTTCTCCTCGTGTGCATATATGCCCCTTTTAATACACACCATGATCATGTTTGCCTTGGCAACTGCTGTCTGACACTAAGGGAGACATGTATGAAGAAAGGCGCTTCAAAGTGAATTGTTGAGTCTCGTTTACAGTGTATAATGCGCCTGAATGCATGAAAGTGTTTTTTGTGCTAGGCGCATTACGAAACATAGGCACAGTAGTAATGCGCCTAACATGTATAAAGGCTACTGATAATAAAAGAAAAGCCATTAGAATAGCATGTCAGTAAATGGAAACTATGGTACTGATCTTGCTTGGAGGACCACAGGTCCCAGCAAGACCTGTGGTATGCTGGCTCTTGCTGTATGGAGAATAAAAGGTGAGAGCAGTAAAAATAAATTTTAAATTTAATGTAGTAAAAATTTAAAATTGTAAAATCTGAACAAAAACATCAGTGGGTTATTTAATGTAAAACTAGTTTTAGATTCTATTAAATTTAAATGTATTTTATAGGAGATATTTTTACATTTTTGGGATATTATATAGTTTTACATTTATTTTATATGATAATATTTTTATTAAATTTAAATAATTTAATTTTATATAATTTGATAATTATCAGAAATTACTTTTTATTATTGTGCTGGTGTAAGTTGAGAAATGAGGGACATTTTTTTGCCCTTATGACAAGTCTAGCTCCACTTCGACTCCTCAGACTCATATAGACCACATTGAAATAGATCTGCCTGTTTGAGCAGTAAAGCACCTAGTTTTGCCGAACCACATTCATATATGTGTCTAATATTACGAGTGTGGTGCAACACAACCCCAGAACACCCCCAAAACGCCCCCTCATGTTAGGCGCATTAGAAAGTGCTGAGTCTTACGAACAATGTGCCTAACACATTCATTAGGTGCATTAGATATCGCAGACTGCTCACTTAGACACATTTTATGCCAGAAAAGGGTGAAAAACCCAATCATTGTACATGTCTCCCTAACTGCTACAATTACTGTCCAATAGGATAACCAAGTCCTTCTCCATGTCACTTTTCCCAGTGTTTTTCTGTTTAACAAGTAATCATGGAATGGATTTTTCCTTCCAATGTACATAGCCTTGCATTTATCTGTCTTAAATCTCATCTGCCACATCTCTGCCCAAGCATCCAACTTATCCAGATCCCTTTTAATAAATCATTATCCGCTATTGTGCTGATTACTTCACAGAGCTTAGTATTATTTGCAATTATTGATATTCTACTGCGCAATCCTTCTGTAAGGTTATTAATGAATATAAGAGAATAAAGCCCAAAACTTACCGCTGTGGTACCCCACTAGTAACAGGGATCCAATCTGAGTATGTACCATTAATAATCACCCTTTGTTTTCTATCACAGAGCCAGTTACTTACCCAAACATTTTCCCCCAGTCCAGGCATTCTCATTTTAGTTACCAACCTTTTATGTGGCACCGTATCAAATGCTTCAGAAAAATCTAGATATATGTCGTCCAATGCCTCACCCCGATCAAATCTAGAACTGACCTCCTCATAGAAACTAATGAGATTAGTTTGACAGGAGTAGTTATACATTTATTTTCGTCGAGATCCTCTGGTATAGCATCTCTTAGAAAACCTTCAAACATTATACCTACAACAGAGGTTAAAATGACCCCTTTATGAATTTTGGCACCGCATTTGCTATGAACCAATCCTTTGGGACATACCTCGTTATTGTACAGTTCATAAATATCAGGATCTGGTGATTTGACTATTTTAATCTTCTTAAGGCGGAGTTGCACTTCTTCCTGGATTAGACAAGAAACATTTAAAGTGAGTTTACTTCATCCCTCTGCTCATCAACAGGATGGTCATTTCCCTCAGTAAATACAGTGAAGAAAATATTGTTTAATAGGTTTGCTTTCTTCTCATCGCCCTCTACACTACCTCCCTCACCACTTTTCAAAGGGCCAAGTTTTGAGTTTTAATCTTTTTACTATTTATATAGTTAAAAATATTTTGGGGTTAGTTTTATTTTCTATGGCAATATGTCTTTCTGTCTCCAGCTTTGCTGTCTTTATTATTATTTTACATATTTTATTGTTGCCTTATAGCTCTTTAGTGCCTCTTCACTTTCCTCTTGTCTAAAGAAGTAGCTTTCTTTTTGTTATGTATTGCCTCCTTTACATCTCTGTTGATCCACATTGTTTTTTTCCTGTTTCTAATCATTTTACGTATTTCCATAAGGCATGTACCTCAGCGGACGTTTAAGATATTTTTAAAGATTTCAATTTATTATCTGTTCTTTTATTTTTAAAGACCTTTGTCCCAGTCAATGTGGTTTAGGGCCTCTCTAAGCAGATTAAAATTAGCCTTTCTAAAATTCAATGTTTTTGTGGCTCCTCGAAAAAATTGTCTATTAAAGAATAAATGGAAATTTATTATATTGTGGTCACTATTTCCTAGGTGCCCCCCAATCTTAATATTTGTTACTCCGCGAGGTCTATTAGTCAATATTAAGACATGCTCTATGAATGATATGTTATATATGTACTAACTTGATCCGGATTTTGTTCTGATTTTGCATACTGTGATTGACATTAATGGAAGAATAAATTATTATTATATTATTATATTATTTTCTTTTTTAATTGCATCAAGAAAATCTGTGTGTGCCGTTGGTTATATAGACTATTAGTCAATATTGAGTCCAGAAGGGCCTTCCCTCCGGCACCAGTTGGGAAAGATAACTATCTTTAGTTATTGACAAAAACCTGTTTCCATTATAAGAACCACAGGTTTCAGTTTATGTCTGGGCAGTTGAAGTTGCCCATAATAACAACCTCATCATGATTAGCTACCTCATCTATTTGTTTGAGGAGCACATCTTCCATGGGTTCTGTTATATTTGGTGGCCTATATTACACCACTAGTAGAATTTTATTATTGTTATTACCCCCATATATATCTACCCATAATAACTCCACATGTTCATTTCTTGTATCTATATCTTCCTGCAGTGTTAACTTTAGACAGAATTTTACATAAAGACATACACCTCCCCCCTTCCGGTGTTTATGATCTCTTCTAAATAAACTGTAACCCTGTACGTTAACTGCCCAGTCATAGGTCTCATCCAGCCATGTCTCCAGCCATATCCCCACTATGTCATATTTTTCTTCTGTAATTAATTTATTTAGTCGGTGAGACTCCTGGCATTGGTCAGCAGGCAATTTAGAGGTTTTTTGGTTTTCAGTATTTTAACCCGGTCCTTGTTAACTATTACTACCCCCTCCCTACACCCTACCCTCTAATTTATAACTAATTCCCAGCTCTCTATTTTTACTATCTTGCGCGCTATATGTGTAGTTGTCCCCGCCCCCCAGTCCCTACTTTAAATTCTCCTCCAACAGAAGTCAGTCCAGTTCTCCAAAAACCCCAAATCCCTCTTTCCTACACCAATTTTTGAGCAACATCTATCAAACGGGGCAACAACAGTTTTATTGGCTCAAAGTATGCCAGAAAACTGACACAGCCCCATTCATACATGTCCCCCTTAGTGTTACACTGACAGGCAACCTATTGCCTGTAAGACAAGGGAACCTGTGTTAGATGCCACTGACCCTGGATTTATGTATTAAACCAATAGGACGAAAGTTGTGTCTGATCACAGTAGGAGTAGGGCTTTTTAACATCTTAAGACTACATGATGTTTATATACATCATAGACATAGTTGCCAACCCTCCTATTTTGGGCGGGTGGTTCCCACTAATGGAGGTCACCACCTGCCCCCCCCGGCAGGGTTAGCACACCTCCCGCCGCCATCAGGCCGCGGGGGTTCTTTAAATGAATGCGGCGCCACCTGGGCCGGTCCTAAGGGCGGACGAGGCAGGCACAGCTTGTCAGAGGGGGTGGCCGGCCGCCCGCTTTACCCGCCCGCCGATTCTCACTGACTCAGTGCAGCTGCACAGAGTTAGTCAGCAGCTACACGCTCCGTGAAGCTGCCCGTACAGGGAGAAAGCAGGAGGGATCGTTCCCCTCCTGCCTTCTCCCCTGTATGTACTGCGCCCAGTGTGCACTTTACATACAGTTCATCGTTGCAGGGGGAATGACACACGGCTGTACTCACTCCCCCTACGACACTGAGTCTTCTCGGTTGGCAGCCTCTGCCAGTCCAGGAGATCTCCGGAGCTGCAGGGAACCAGGTGAGGTAAGTAGATTTTATTATTTTATTTTTATTAGCTATAGGGGCACTGCCTGGATAAAGGGGGCATCTACCTGGATAAAGGGGGCATCTACCTGGCTAATGGAGGCATCTACCTGGATAATGGGGGCACTGCCTGACTAATGAGGGCATCACCAGGCCAATGGGGGCAATACCAGGCAAATAGGGGGCAACTACCTGCCTAAGGGGGGCAACTACGTGGATATTGGGGCATCTACTTGGCTATTGGGGCATCTGCCTGGCTATTCGGGGCATCTAAGTGGTTATTGTGGGCACTACCTGGGTAATTGGGGCATCTACCTGGCTATTGGGGGCACTACCTGGCTATTGGAGGCACTACCTGACTATTGGGAGCACTTCCTGGCTAATGGAGGCACTACCTGGCTAATGGAGGAACTAACTGGCTATTGTGGGCACTACCTGGCTATTGGGGGCACTACCTGGCTATTGGGGGCACTGGCTGGCTGTAAGGGGCACTATCTGGCTATTGGGGACAGCTACCTGGCTAAAAGGGGGCATTAACCTGGCTACAGGAGGCTACTACCTGGCTACTGGGGGTTACTACCTGGCTACAGGGTTCAAATAGGGCGCTGAGATACCTACCTATTGGGGCACAGTTTGGCGGTATCTCCCAGCTCTCCTAGATGTTGAATAGGCCTCCAACAGTCCAGGGAAGCTGGGTGATGCCAAAACCCTAATTTAGCTTTCTTCCAGAGCATTTACACAGTTAGGTGGAGTGGGTGTGGCTTTTTAAAGGGGGCGTGGCTCACAAACAAGATGGGCGAGGTCATGGAAATTTTTTACACGGCTCCACCCCTTTCAATCTCTTGCTTTCTTACTTTCAAAAGTTGGCATGTGTGATCATAAAGGTATTTAAGGGGTCTGGAGTGGACTATTTTGCTGAGCCCATTCCATGCAAGGTTGGTGCCAGCTGTTAGCTACAGCCAGCACCCACCCAAAGGAGCTGTGATCAAGGGCAGCTTTGATCCTGGCACTTTAACATTTAAGCACTGCAGTATATGATACTGGAGTTCATTGCAGCCCCAGATAAGCTTTAGTGCTGTTCCATTGCCATGGCAGCTAAAGAACTATACTTCTATGTAGATGGAAAAAATACAAAAAGCTATGGCTTTTGCAAGGCAGAGATGAAAAAATTAAAAATCTAAAAGTAGCTGTGTTCTTAATTCCGCTTCACTCAAGTGTGAAGACACTGAGAGCACCCTTGAGATCATCATGATGAAAATGTAGGTCATGGAGTATGAACTATCTCCCTATTGTAAAGTTTATTTTCATCACAGGTCATTAAAGGGAACATGCCATATAGGTTATGCTGCCTTTACTGAGGGCAGCATAAACTAGTGACAGACACGCTGCTTTCAGCAATCTGTCTCTTAGTGTGTAATGTATTGCAGTTTTTTTTAGAATTTAATGCTAAAATCTGGCAGCACATAGCCTGTGGTGCCAGAAATAAGTCTAGTTAATTCACTATTCACTCCCACTTGATGTTTGCCACGGCCACCATACTGCTGATTACTATGAACAGGTAGAAAGCTCAACAGACACTAGGTGGGAGTGGCTAACATTGAGTAGCAGTGACTAGCACCTGCTGATGAATTAAGTAGACTTATTTATACAGGCTGCGTGCTGCCAGATTTGAGCATTAAATGCTAAAAAACTGCTATATATTACACAATAAGAGACAGATTGCTGAAAGCAGTGTGTCCGTCACCAGTCTATGCTGCCCTCAGTAAAGGCAGCATAACCTAAGTGACATGCATGGCCGTTTCTCCAGACAGTCAGGGAAGCAACTGCATGTGACAAAAGAGACTGTCACGGACGCTCCTGCGACCTCTGTCCCGGGTCGCAGGCGCGCCCGTGCTCCTGCTCCCAGCGGAGCCCCGTCCCGCACGTCGGGTTCGGGGTCCGCTCATGTCCCGACCCCCGCCGGCGTCCACTTACACGGCCACGCTCCTGCTCAGTCAGTCTTGGTCTCCCGGCGCGTGGCTCCGACCCTAGGGCGAGCACGCCCCGGCTGTTTGAAATTTAAATGGGCAGTGCGCCGGTAATTGGTCTTTGCCGGTCACTGCTCCTATTTAGGTCCGGCCTCTTCCTGCCGACCCTCGCCGGATCCTTGGTGTGTTTTCCCTTGGAATAAGCTGTCTTGAGTGTTCCTGTCTTGCTTTACCGTGTACCGACCATCTGCATACGTTTACCGACCACGAACCAGAGCCGCCTGTCCTGACCTCCTGCTTGTCTACCGTCTATGAACCAGAGTCGCCTGTCCTGACCTCCTGCCTGCCCACGACTACGAGCCTGCCTGCCGATCCTGTACCTCGTTACCCTTGGCCGCCACCGCAGGCAAGCCCCGCCAGTGGTAGTGACCTGGTGGACTCCCGCCGCAGCAAGACCATCCCGCTTTGCGGCGGGCTCTGGTGAATACCGGGACCCACTTAGATTCCACTCCCTGGTGTGGGCTTACGCCATCGCCTGCGGTGGTCCAGTGGATCCACCTCCTGACCGTTACAGTAGGATCCGGCCATGGATCCCGCCAAGGTGCCGTTACCCAGCCTGGCGGATCTGACGACCGTTGTTGCCCGCCAGTCACAGCAACTCGGTCAACAGGCGCAGCAACTTACCCAGCTATCCACCATGTTGCAGCAACTCGTCACCGTCCAGCAGCAGCAACCTTCGCCAGCTCCAGCGGTTGTTCCTGCCTCTACGGTTCCTGTGGCTCTGAGGGGGCCCAAGCTTCGGCTGTCGCTCCCATCTAAATTCGACGGAGACCCGAAACTCTGCAGGGGGTTCATCACCCAATGGCTGATCAGTTCCTGTCTGAACATGCAAAGGTGGCTTTCATGGTCAGCCTCCTCTCCGGGAGGGCCTTGGCATGGGCTACACTCCTATGGGACAGAAACGACCCAGTGACGGCGGATCTACAGTCGTTCCTCAGTGAGTTCCGCAGTGTGTTCGAGCAACCAGCCCGTGCATCCTCCGCTGAGACAGCCCTCCTAAAACCTACGCAGGGGGACCTGTCTGTAGGTGACTACGCGGTACAGTTCCGTACTCTGGCCTCTGAACTGTCTTGGAACGAGGCCGCTCTGTGTGCTACCTTCAAGAAAGGGCTCTCAAGCCGAGTTAAGGACGTCTTGGCCGCTAGAGACCTCCCGTCTCCCCTCAGTGACCTGATCCGGTTAGCAACCCGCATTGACGTACGCTTCATTGAACGGGAGGAAGAACTTCGGCAAGAGCATCAGTCAGCCCAACCTCGCCGGTTTCCTCGCCTGGCACCGGTGTTTCAGAGGCCTCCTGCGCCACAGTCGCCCACACCTACTGAGGAGCCCATGCAGATTGATCAGGCCCGTCTCTCTGAGCAAGAGTTGGCCCAACGTCGGCAAAGGAACTTGTGCCTCTACTGTGGCAGCCCAGAGCATTTTCGGAGGAATTGCCCCAAGCGTCCCAAGTCTGCGGGAAACTTCCGCACCTAGGATCTGTGGGAGAGGCATTCCTAGGTGCAACCTCCTCCTCTCCACGCCTGTTGATGCCTGTGCAGGTCGTGTCAGAGACTGGTGTCACGTTCCAAGTTCCGGCGTTTCTGGACTCGGGCTCCGCCGGGAACTTCATACACCAGTCCCTAGTGAAGCAGTATCGGCTGTCGGTGGTACGCCTGGAGAAACCGCTTGTCATCTCATCCGTCAGCGGGGAGCTGCTTAGCGACACCATCCAGTTTGTCACCAAGCCACTGTCCCTCCACGTGGGGGCGCTGCATAAGGAAGAAATCTCCTTCTATGTGTTGCCTCGTTCCTCGTCGGCGATCTTCCTCGGACAACAATGGCTGTGGCTCCACTCTCCTATCCTGGACTGGTCTACTGGAGAGGTGATTCGTTGGGGTCCCAACTGTCGGGGGCGTTGTTTGGTGGCACCTCGCCCGGTGCTTCCCTGCTCTCGCGCAACCCTTCAGGAGCCGTTGCCCGGGCTGCCGCCCGAATATCTGGAGTACGCCGATGTGTTCTCTGAGAGACAAGCTGAGAGTCTTCCTCCGCATCGTCCATACGATTGCCCAATCGACTTACTGCCGGGTACCAGTCCTCCCCGGGGCCGAGTCTACCCACTGTCGGTTCCTGAGACCCAAGCCATGTCCGAATACATCCAGGAGAATCTCCGGAAAGAGTTCATCCGAACGTCTTCGTCTCCCGCTAGGCGGGGTTCTTTTTCGTGAAGAAGGACGGTACCTTGCGGCGCTGCATAGATTACCAGGGCTTGAACAAGATCACGGTAAAGAACCGTTACCCATTGCCGCTGATCACAGAACTTTTTGATCGCCTGCAGGGCGCCAAGATTTTCTCCAAGTTGGATCTGAGAGGGGCCTACAACTTGGTCCGAATCCGCAAGGGCGATGAATGGAAGACGGCCTTCAACACCAGGGATGGGCACTTTGAGTACCTGGTGATGCCCTTCGGACTGTGCAATGCGCCCGCCGTCTTTCAGGAGCTCGTGAACGACATCTTCAGAGACCTCCTCAACACCTGCGTGGTGGTCTACCTTAACGACATCCTGGTGTACTCACCTGACCTCGAGACCCACCGCAGCCATGTTCGTCAAGTACTGAAGCGTCTCCGGGAGAACCATCTGTATGCCAAGCTTGGGAAGTGCCTCTTCCATCAGACTAGCTTCCTGTTTCTGCGGTACGTCATCTCTGACCAAGGCCTACGGATGCATCCAGCAAAACTGTCAGCCATGTTTCAGTGGCCACGCCCAGTCGGTCTGCGGGCTATCCAACGCTTCTTGGGCTTCTGCAACTACTATCGCCAGTTCATACCTCACTTCTCTACGCTGGTGGCTCCGATAGTGGCCCTCACCAAGAAACAAGCCAATCCACGCAGCTGGCCCGTCGAAGCCGAAGAGGCGTTTTCGAAGCTCAAGTCCGCCTTCTCTACGGCATCTATCCTGGCACGTCCGGATCCCGCGAAACCCTTCACCCTGGAAGTGGATGCCTCATCTGTGGGAGCCGGAGCAGTCCTTACGCAAAAAGGGCCCACGGGTAAGACTGTAACGTGCGGCTTCTTCTCCAAGACGTTCTCGTCGGCCGAGAGGAATTATACGATTGGCGACCGGGAGCTACTGGCCATAAAACTGGCCCTGGAGGAGTGGCGTTATCTGCTGGAGGGCGCCCGTTTTCCCATCCGTATCTACTCGGACCACAAAAACCTCCAATATCTTCAGACGGCTCAGCGACTTAACCCACGCCAGGCTAGGTGGTCGCTCTTCTTTTCCCGGTTCGATTTCCAGATCCATTTCCGGCCTGCTGAGAAGAATGTGAGAGCTGACGCCCTCTCCCGTGCCTCCGACGTGGTGGGTGAAGATACTATTCCTGAACACATAATTCCGCCAGAACGTCTCATCTCGGCAGCTCCAGTGGACCTCCGGAAGGTTCCCCCGGGAAGGACTTATGTGCGCCCTGCTCTCCGCAGACGTATCTTAAAATGGGGACATTGCTCATTGGTGGCTGGTCATCCCGGCGCCCGAAGAACCTTCCATCTGATATCCCGGTTCTATTGGTGGCCTGAGCTGGAAAAGGACGTTAAGGACTTTGTTTCGTCTTGTGACTCCTGTGCCCGCAACAAGACGCCACGTCACAAGCCGGCAGGTCTACTACAGCCACTCCCCATTCCAACTCAACCTTGGTCCAACATTTCCATGGACTTCATAACTGACCTCCCTCCGTCGTCTGGCAACACCATTATTTGGGTGATTACGGATCGCTTTTCCAAAATGGCGCATTTCGTCCCGTTGCCAGGGCTGCCATCTGCCTCCCGCCTGGCTGAGCTATTCTTCCTTCATGTGTTTCGTCTGCATGGACTCCCTCAGCAAATTGTCTCGGACCAGGGAGTTCAATTTGTATCCAGGTTTTGGCGAGCCCTGTGCAACCAACTTCAGGTGAAGCTCGACTTCTCGTCCGCCTACCACCCGCAGACGAACGGCCAAGTGGAGAGGGTCAACCAAGTCTTGGGATGTTACCTTCGCCATTTCGTCTCAGCACGTTAAGATGACTGGTCCAGTTTACTGCCATGGGCGGAGTTCTCTTATAACTCCCTTGAGTCTGAGTCCGCAGAGGTCTCCCCCTTCTACATCGTGTATGGCCTGCATCCCCGCCCTCCTCTCCCTCTGGCAACCTCCACTGGTTCAAGACATGAAGGCCATCTGGTCCCAGACCCGTCAGTCGCTGCTCTGCGCTTCCGAGCGCATGAGGACCCAAGCGGACAAAAGAAGAATCCCTCCTCCGGCTTTCTCTCCAGGTGACAAGTGGTGGCTCTCGTCTAGATATGTCCGCTTAAAGATGCCTTCTCATAAACTGGGACCCCATTTCCTGGGACCCTTTGAGGTCATCAGCCGCATCAACCCGGTGTCAGACAAACTCCGGCTCCTTCCTACGATGAGAATTCCCAATTCGTTTCATGTCTCCTTACTGAAACCTCTGGTCCTTAATCGTTTTTCCCAGAAGGCTGTTCCTCCTCCGTCTGTGGCTGATGTGCCCAATGTCTTCGAGGTCAAAGAGATTCTTGGCATGAGGAGAACTAGGGGAAAGCGATACTTCCTGGTGGACTGGAAGGGGTTCGGTCTCGAAGAGAGGTCTTGGGAGCCGGAGGAGAGTATCCTGAACCGCAGCCTCATCCAGAGATTTCTTCAATCCAGTAAGAGAGGGGGGCCCAAGAGGGGGGGCCCAAGGGGGGTACTGTCACGGACGCTCCTGCGACCTCTGTCCCGGGTCACAGGCGCGTCCGTGCTCCTGCTCCCAGCGGAGCCCCGTCCCGCACGTCGGGTTCGGGGTCCGCTCATGTCCTGACCCCCGCCGGCGTCCACTTACCCGGCCACGCTCCTGCTCAGTCAGTCTCGGTCTCCCGGCACGTGGCTCCGCCCCCTAGGGCACGCGCACCCCGGCTGTTTGAAATTTGAAGGGGCAGTGCGCCGGTAATTGGTGTTTGCCGGTCACTGCTCCTATTTAGGTCCGGCCTCTTCCTGCCGGCCCTCGCCGGATCCTTGGTGTGTTTTCCCTTGGAATAAGCTGTCTAGAGTGTTCCTGTCTTGCCTCACCGTGTACCAACCATCTGCTTACGTTTACCGACCACGAACCAGAGCCACCTTTCCTGACCTCCTGCTTGTCTACCGTCTACGAACCAGAGCCACCTGTCCTGACCTCCTGCCTGCCCACGACTACGAGCCTGCCTGCCGATCCTGTACCTCATTACCCTTGGCTGCCACCGCAGGCAAGCCCCGCCAGTGGTAGTGACCTGGTGGACTCCCACCGCAGCAAGACCATCCCGCTTTGTGGCGGGCTCTGGTGAATACCGGGACCCACTTAGATTCCACTCCCTGGTGTGGGCTTACGCCATCGCCTGCAGTGGTCCAGTGGATCCACCTCCTGACCGTTACAGAGACCAGCGATTGGCTGTAGCATCATGTGATTCATGAACATGACATCATCAGTGAGGGATGGGTGGGGCACTGGAGCTCTGCCATGCTGGAACGTGGTGGTGACAAGAGAGGTAAGTATGGGTTTATTTTCTATTTAAGCACAGTGAAGAAAGTAGGGAGCAGGCCCTACCTGATTCCCCCTGAAATGAGCAGGTGATTCCTACCACGAGTTCCGGCACATGTGCTCAACTTTATGTAAAATATGGGGGGGTGGTTAAGGAGCAACAACTAGTAGCCTAGCCAACTGGGGGTCCACTGCTGCTGCCTTGTATCACAAGATTGCCAGAAAGAACAGGCCTCTGGCCTCTGGCCTTGCAACATGCATACAGTTGAGATGTACAGTGGGGCAGAGAGAGTGCCCTGCTCCTAGGTTTTTGTTGTTCTTGCTTACCCGTTGTACTTTGTTGCCCCTGACCACAGTTACAGATCACTGGCAATCATATCTCCAAGGATCCACTCTCCTATAGAGACATTTTCATGGACTGACTGCATTTTCATTGTGTGTTCCATCATTGCTTAAATAAAGTCCTCTGAAAATGTTACAGGTTTCCAAAAAGGGACTAATAACCTTAATTTTATGAGGGGGCTGTATACCCACTGAGAGACTACTTAATTAGGGACTATATATCTCATCACCTACTGATTGGATCTATAAACTTACTAAGGGGGCATATATTCCTACATTTTTAGGGTACCTATACACCTACCTACTATGGGAGGCCTATATACTTACCTGATAGAGGGGCTGAAGTTATAATGGGGGCCATCTATTTACCTTCTACCTTTCTAAAAGGGGGGGGTTATCTCTTAAAGGGGGTTTTTCCCAACGTGAGTTCTTTACCTCCCTTTTAGCACAGGTAAATATAAGAAAAACCGCTGAGCTGAATTCGCGGGGGGGGGGGGGAGGGGGTGGAAGGGTAAAGGTTTGGGGGCCAAAAAAAATTTAAATTTTCAACAGGGGTTCCTTCAGCAAGATACGGGTCTTACGCAATTTCTCCCCAGTCCCCCTTTAAAACTCATTTATTTCCCTGTCATCAGATAAGAAGTGTTTCCGCAAGTCGGCCTGTCGCTTTCCCCTTTGGTTTGTTAAAACAAACTTTCAGGTAACTAAGGGGGGAAAGAGAAATGCTGTTAGCTCTCACAGGCTTCACTTTTTTAATCACATATATTTAGAAAAGTGATTACCCATTTTGGAGGATCCCACGTCAACATTACATTGTGGCAAAACCCCTTTAAAGGGGGATTACATACCTATATACAAAAGGGGGACTTTACCTTACTAAAAATTTTATTAATACCAAAAGGAGTAAAAACCCCTCAATTTTTTTTGTAATAGTTTGTAATTATATTTCCAAAAGGGGGCCAACAATGGGGGTTCTTTCACTGTGTGGGGTACAATAACTATGTGGGGCACCAAATGGGGCATTATTACCATTTGGGGTGCTATGGATGAAGATTTTGTACATAGGTGGGTTTTGGTAGAGAAGTGACCAAGGGAAAATATGGAGGTGTATAATAGATAGCAGATACATACATACATTATCTCACAAAAGTGAGTAAACCCCTCACATTTTTGCAAACATTGCATTATATCTTTTCACGGAACAACACTGAAGATATGACACTTTGATACAATGAAAAATAGTTAGTGTACAGCTTTTATAAGTCTTAATTTGGTGTGCCCTCAAAATGACTAAACACACAGCTATCAATGTCTAAACAAAAGTGAGTACACACCTAAGTGAGAATGGACAAATTGTGCCCAAGGTGTCAAAGGATAAAGCCAAGTATGTCTCCAGACCTTAAAGCTATTGAGGATCTGTGGGGCATCCTCAAACAGAAGGTGGAGGAGCGCAAGCTCTCTTACATCCACCAGCTCCGAGATAAGTTTCTAGTAAAACTCCATCCCCAATAGTTTTTAAAGGCAAGTGCTGGAAAATTAAAGGTGGCACACCAAAATACTGACACTTTGGGTACAATTTTCCCATTGTCACTTGGGGTGTTCTCACCCCTAAGTTTTGAGTTACTTTGAGGGCACACCAAATTTACACTGTTATAGTATGTTCACACGGCGTAATTTTGGCAAGCATTTTGCCTCGTATTTGCTCTCTAATACCGGCGAGATGTGCACCGAAATTATGGTAATCCATAGTTCTCATAGAGAGCTATTGATTACGTCTCCTCTCCCCGCTCGTACAATACAATCATATTGTACACACGAGGAGATAAGTGACATGTAAATTATTAATGAATTATTAAGTAATGAATGTCAATGAGGCCGGCGGGCTGCCGGCCCCCGCGCCACAGGAGTACGTGTATTAGCACGAGCTCCCAAAACACACGATGTACTGCGGCACGTACTTTACACGCCACAGTACATCGTGCAAACATACCCTTATGCAAGCTGTACACTGACTACTTTACAGTGTATCAAAATGTCATATTTTCAGTGTTGTTCCATGAAAAGGTAAAATACATTATTTACAAAAATGTGAGGGTTGTACTCACTTTTGTGAGATACGTGAGATATGGACTGGAGGGGGTTTAGTGCCAGAGTTGCTTTGCAGTCCAAGTCTGGCCCTGGTAAGGAGGTTTTTAAAAGTCCTTTACTAAGGATGATGATGGTTATAAAAATATTGATAATTGCAATGAGGCAAATAGTAATAACAGTAAGCAATGATTCTCGTTCTAGCCATTACTGTTTTTATGCTGACTCAGCTTTTGAATTAGTAGTGAAACAGCTCCATCTAGCGGTCAATATATTTAAAATAAAGCAGCTGCTGGAAAGATAGAGGATATTGTGCCAGATATGATATTGAATAAATGTAGCAAACAGAATGCTTTTAGATTGCTATATTAAAATAGTTAAATAGTTAAAAATAATGAAAGACAAATTTGGCAGGTACTGAAATCAAAACAGTTAGGGTATGTTCACACCATGTGTTGAGTCCGTGTGAACAAACGCTTTTAGATGCGTGTTTGGATCCCTATGTCGGACCCCAAACGGACCCTAACAAATAGCAATGTGATTTACATTGCTTTTAATATGAAACACGCATTGGCGTTCACACGAGTGATCGTCAATGCCTGTCTCACTGCATCTTTCGGATCCGTCTTTTGTATCCGTTCCAAGAATTGACATGTCAATTCTTGGTCCGAAAGACACAGCATTAGCCCTATTTAAAACTATAGGGTATGATCCTGCTGCATCCAACACTCATCTAAACACTCAGCTGCATGTTGGATATGTGTTGGATCTGTTTGGGGTCCGATTACCAATGCATTTTTGGATGCGATTTTCGGATCCAACATGGATCCAAAATCGGATACAAAAATACCGTGTGAACAAGCCCTTAAATACAAGTGTATGTTTGCAGTTCTCCCTTGTACAAATAATCAAATGTCAAGATGTCACAGTGTAAAAATAAAACAGTTTAACCTGGAAAGTGAAAATAAATAAATAATTACATCTAATGCTCTAAATTATGTATGCCACTCAATGCCATTGATTAGTTTTTGATTGCTGCCTTAGTAGCTATAATTACTATCTTACTATAAATGTAAAAAACTCTTTACTATAATGATGCCTAAAATGCCTTTCCTCCACATAATGTTTCCTGGTACTTCTGTACAATTCTTTGAATGACTAATTTAAGCCAGTTTATTACAATATATTAACCACAAATATACATATAAATAAGATTACCTACAACAGTTAAGCTAAACAAGCCTTATTTTTCTAGGTTCTCATCACAAGAGAGATATCATCCTATCCTGTTTGATGGTTTGGTCAACCGTCTTCCAACCAGCTGTCCTACTGTGTATGTCCTTTTTATGACAAGGAGCCAAAAGTTCCCACATTTAAACAGTGTTTGGAAGAGGAAATATTAACTTTTGTATAGAACCTTTCAGGAGCTGGTTGACATTCAGTACTGCTACTTAGCAGCTCCTTCTCTTTTCTGCTATTCCAAGTTTAATTCAATTTAATATATATGTAGCAATTATTACCATACATTAATCTACAATAAAACTTAACTGTCATGATTATCAATCAGACTTATGTAAAAAAAAGTGAAAAAGAATATACATATATATTTATAAACACACAATATCTCACAAAAGTGAGTACACCCCTCCCATTTTTGTAAATATGATGTCTAGAGATGGGCAAATTTTTCAAAAAGTCGATTCGCCAAGTTCGCCGAATTTTTCAGCAAAATTCTTTTTGACCCGAATTTAATCGCAGCGAATCGCCTTAAAAAACAGCTATTGTCTGGCTGCAGAGAGCCTGTAGGGTGTTGTAGAACATTGTGTCATGCTCAAATATGCAGAGGGAATGTAGTTTGGTCTTCATACAATGCTGTCTTTTAGTATGACACGCAGTTACAACAGGGCGCACAGTACTAGGAATCCAAAACTGAACCAAGTAAAACTAAAGTGGGAACACAGCATTAGAGGTAATGTCAGAACCAGCTGGAAAAGAACCAAGCTGTGGGCTAAGTCAGAGCGCCAAAGAGGCACTACTTTTACACCGGCACAACAGATGATTCTGTTAAATACACCTGATACATTTAGAGACACCCCTGTAAGTTGGAAGAGGGTTCTGTCGGCAGTAATTTTGCGGTTGAAGTCACTGATCATGTTGCCACTTCAGTCTCCAGTGTCCGCTTTCAATCGGTCAATAATCTTCAGCATCGCTAAAGCCAAAAAACAGGAGTTGGATCCAAAACAGAGATGACCAGTAAATGGGATTATTTGATGTCTTCTGTGTTCTGTATCCACTCCTGCTTTGGCTACCTAATCATCAGACAATCCTGACTCCTGATTGTGAAGAGTGGCCACAATGAACAAGTTGAGAAGGTGGAAGCAATATCACTAGACCACAGTAGTGGCAAAAAATGACAGTGTTGAGAAGAGGTGGCAGCAACATCTGCAGGCCACAGAGTGGCACAATCACACAGTATGGAGGTGGCGGCCAATATCAATAGGCCACAAGAATGCACAATGACACGGTTGTTGAGAAGCGGTGCTGCAACACTCAGTAGACACAGATTGGCACAATGGACAGGTTGACGAAGGTAGCAGCAACATCAGTTGACACAGAGTGGCACAAAGACAGGTTGAGGAACCCCCCCCCCCCCCCCCCCCCCCCCCCCCCCGCTCACCCCCCCCCCCCCCCCCCCGGGTTGCAGCAACATCAGTAACGGGTGGTCCACTGAGTGGCAAACAATGACAGGTTGAAGAGCGGAGCTGGCAGCTTACATCAGTAGGCCACAGGAGTGGCACAATGACACAGCGTGTGGTGGGTGGCAGCAAGCATGAGTAGATAACAGATTCGGAACCAGACACAGTGGTGGAGGTGGGTGGCAATACAGTCTGGTAAAGATGGTGGGTGGCGTGGGGGGGAACAAGAGGGAGCAGCTGGCTGCAAGATGGGTGTGCAGAAAATAGTAAGATGAAGCAGGTAGTTTGAATCTAGGACTCATTTCTCAAAGTTTTGGTGAGGCTATCATGGCTGATCTTATCCTCGGATGTTAAGGCATTGGTGTGTGGAAAGCATGGCCTGATCCATGACTGATTCATCTCGACACACATAGGTGTGTTTCTCCACATTTAAGGTGGAAAAGCGAGTTTCTTTGGGGTGAAAACTGTGGCCCGCGACACTGAATACCCGCTCTTATGACACTACTTCTGGGCCAAGGCAGGACAGCTTCTCACTCGGTGCAAAAGTGAAGTTCAGCGGGCACACATCCATCTTGGTCTGATCTCAGTAGTCAAGTGGATCTTCTAACGGGGATGGAAGAGTGACGTGTCCAAGTAGGCCACCATCTGAGGTTTTAGGGTCTCTACAGGTCCTGCTGCCCCGTTGAACTTTGAAAGATAACTGATAGTCTCAAGGACTGGCCATCCTTATGTTCATACATTTTTGTGCTGGGCTGGTACTGATTTTTGGGTAAATTAAATTAGGCTTGGGACTCTCACACCTCGGCTTTGCCACAAGCCATTTTGTTCTACATGAACGATTGGAAAGGGACGGGACTGCAGTTCCATCAACTTGGACAGGAGCTCGGTCAGCTTTCTGCACACTTAGGATAGTTGGATGCATACTGATGTCTCTTGGCTATCGACCTCGCCCGGTGAACTACTGCTGGCGCCATGAGTGGCGAGGAGCAGGAGCATCTGGACCGGTAGATGATGGCGGAAGAAAAACAGCCACCCTTTTGGCAAGAGGTGGTGGAGCCTTGACTAGATTGAAATTGCATGCGTGCCATGGGCTGCTGCTGTTTCTGCAGGCATGGACCAACCACATCTGAGACACGTTTTCCTAGGCCGCTGGATCGTGACGCTGCATGTGTTGACGCAGGGCCGTGTGCCAACGTTAGCTCCCTGGCACGATTCACTTTCTGCCTCCTGATTATACATATACACTTGTTCGGCTTATCCGCTGTCTTAGCCAAAAACTGGCACATCGCAGAGTAGGTGATTTTTTACGACAACGCGTGAACTACTACCGCCGCTGCCTCGGTGGAGCCTCCGTGCTGCTTACTTTCTATTTTCTAACCCGTGGCTCTTGGCCCCCTGACTCGCGCTGCTGCCACCTGTGCATAGCGGCCACCAACACACTATGAATTGGATGGCTGCGCCGCTGCACTGACGCGCACAAAGCTGACACCCTCTTACTCTCGATGATGCGATGAAGTCTTGCTTCACCCAGCTCCCACTAAGGATGCGATGGAGCTATATCTCATCGATTTGTGTTTGCATTTTCATGCCTATTTCCTCAACGGTCTCAGTGTTTCAAAGCCTCTTAATGCTTGCTATTAATAACCTCCCCGGCCACTCTTCACATCGTACTTTCCCACCTACTGCAAGAAGCAGGGGATTTCTGCAACACCTCTTCGCTGCCAAGTAGCTGCTGACTGTCCTCAAAGAGTGACACCAGCAGTTCTGGCCTCACCGAGTCACCCCTGCTGTGACGTCCCCTTACTGTGCTGCAACCTGTGCCGGGTCAGGAACGTTTGTGACTGCCACTCGCATGTGAAGGGGCCCTGCCACCCTCTCTGTATTGACCATACTGTTTGATAAAAAAATTAAACTAAGCCGTGGGTATGAAATACCATACAGAACAACCAGATGTAATTCAGGCATATGTGGGACCAAAAAAATAGAGACAACCTGTATTTTACTCCAAATTACCCCAATAATTGCAAGAGTTAAATTAAGTCTGAGTATGAAATACCCATTACACGAACAAGCAGATGTAATTTAGGCGCATATGGGACCAAAAAATAGAGACACCCTGTATTTTAGTCCAAATTAACCAACAATGAAGAGGTTAAATTAAGCCTTGTTTATGAAATACCCTGCAGAAAAACCAGGAAAATGTCATTAGGCGTATATGGGATCAAAAAATTGAGTAACCTGTGTTTTAGTCAAAATTTACCCCACAATCAAGAGGTTAAATATCAAGCCATTGGGTAGAGATATTACCGTACTAGAACAACCAGATGTTATTTAGGCGTTTTGCGGCGACCATTTTAAATAGAGACTCCTGTTTTTTAGCTTCAAATTTAAGCACCATTTGAAGAGTGTAACTTAAGCCTTGGGTATGAAATACCCTACAGAACAACCAGATGTAATTCAGGTCGGTGTATGGGGCTAAGAAGTACACCACCCCTGGACTTAGGGACGATCTCCCCACAAAAACATAAACAAAAATAATAACGTGGTTGAGTTACAAGTGTGTATATGACACACCACTTCTGAAGGTCCTTTCACTCCAATAGCTGAAAAAAAAAAAACGAGTTTCGTTGCTTTAGTGTTGCAATATAGGCAGCAGCTGATAGATAATAACACTGGTTGGATAACAAGTGATGGTTATGTCCCCACACAACTTCTAAAGGTCTTTCACTACAGTAGTGAAAAAAAAAAACAATTTCTTTGGCTCAATTGATTGTGTGATATAGTAAAACGCAGCAGCCAGCCAGATGCTTATGACAGGTACAACACAGTGCAGAAAGTGTGAGTATTTAAGATGGGTTAGTACCGTATTATAGGGCTGTGCAATCAAATGTCATGAGGGTGATACTTTCTTCCTCAACTGGAGTTCTCTGCCCCTTCGTCACTCCATGTGCTCGAGGCTATTTTACAAAAAAAAGGACGCTGCCGTTCCGGCAAATCTTCCATGAGAATTCGGCTTCTGCAGAACCGAAGTTTTCCTGAAATTTAAAACGAAATTCACTTCGTTAGAAATCGATTCGCCCATCTCTAATGATATCTATTACATGGGTCAACAATGAAGATATGACTCTATAACAATGAAAAGTTGTCTAGTGTTCAGCTTTTAAGCATTGTACAATTTGGTGTACCCCTCTAAATTATCAAGCCACAGACAATCAATGTCTAAACCACTGGCAACTCAATAGTGAGCACATCCTAAGGGAAAAATGGTCAAATTGTGCCCAATTGCCAATTTCCACCACAGTTGTTATGTGACTCCAGGACGGGATGGGGGTGCTTAGGCGGACCCAACACAAGAGGAGTTTAATTTAGGGGCCCAAAATAACTTTGCCTCGCTGGCCTCCGCCGCCACAGCAAAAGGTGTTCCCGCCCGGTTTCTACTTCAACTTTATAAAGAACACGATGTGTGACATCATCACACTAATCTGTTTTGTGAGGAGAGATGGTGCTTTGAGTCTCCCTCAACTAATTAAAGCAGGACCCGGTGATAAATTAAAAGGTCTAAAAGTAATATGTTACCCTTTACACCAAATAATACTTTTTATATAAATAAAATATATCACAAAGCTTTAATACACAATGTATGTTTATTATTACCACTATATTAATGGTGTACAGGTACCAAGTAACACCGCTACAGAAACCAGGAATCCCAAGGCTATAAAATTACCATATAATTCATAAGACCAAATTCTCGCAACACAATGACAACATAGTCGGTAATATAATAACCGCCATCTATATCTTGAACACTACCTCCATACCTGAACACATATCTCAATCATCTTAGTGAATGAATTATTGCACTACACATTTGACTATTATCACTGCCACATGGTGTCGGATTAATGCAACACTCCCAGGACAAATCATCGTCCTCATCGTGGTGGATACTGTAAATTTAACAACACGTTGACCACATTTCACACAACTTAGGAATTTCGTAATACTGCAATAAAATGTGACAACTTAACCTAGGCTCATTGTGTCTGATTATTGAACTCCACTCTTTTCACCTCCAAAATTCGGGTCGTAATATTTTACAGCCACACCTATGTCATCATATCAACTCTAACATTGTGACGGAATCAGACCTCCCACACCATTGACCAAATATCACCAACAACATTAGTTGTTTGAATGAAAACCACAAACACCATCATCCACTTATTAACCACCACACAGTGACAGAACAATTCTGCCACGCCAGGACCACATTAAACACCACCACCATAGTGAACGGAATAATACCACAACACTATTACCACATAGGACCAAACATATAGACATTGAATAATACCACAAACAACCGAGATGCAACACTTTATACCACAACATAGTGACTGAATCATAGTCTGCCTTCATCCAATATGACAACATTATCACATCTTATTAGTGAATGAATAATGCCACAATACCACTGTCATTACTTTTCACCTCCATACTTTGCTGTACTGAATATTACACCATAGTCATGTCCAAATTTACACCGCCATATAGTGACTGATATATATGACCGCAACACAAATGAAAATATAAAACCTCATAGTGACTGGATAATACCACCATGTTATGACCACATATCACCACCACATAGTGACTGAGTAATACCGCAACATCATGGACTCAGGATTACTTATCACCACAACATAAATAGTGAATAAAAACCACAACATATCACCACCCACATAGGACCTGAATATATACACGACCTCACTATGGACCCACACAGTCCTCACCACATCATCGTATCGATTAATACCACAACTCCTTGAGCAAAATATCAACACTCCACCAATAGTGACCGTAAAGATATTGCCAACTATTGACCCACATATCACACAACTACATAATGTTATGATAAATACCGCAACACATTGACTAAAACTATCCACCTCCACTTTGTGGAATGAATAATACCATAACACGATGACCACATATCGGGGATTGAGGGGGGCCTCAGCTTGTCAGTGCATCTGTTCATACACCCTCACTGTTTCAAATTGGTACTGCATGTGTCATCCACCAGAAGGGAAGCCTTTCTTAGTGATGCACAAGAAAGCCCACAAACAGGTTGCCAAAGACAAGCAGACTAAGGACATGGATTCCTGGAATCATGTCCTGTGCTTTGATGATGGTGTCAAGCATGTGTGGCCGTAACCAGATGAGGACTACAAAGACAAGTGTTCTAATCATCGTCAGGCATAGGTGGTGGGTGAGTTCCTATGGTTTGGAGGATGCCTTAGTGTGCTGCGGCTATGGAGAGCTTAAGGTCATTGGGGGAAACCTGGGAATACCAACATGTTACTGTCGATAGTACTGAAGCAGGAGTCATGTGATCCCTTCCCTTCTGGGCCATAGGGCAGTTTCGTAACATGATAATGACTCCACACCACTTCCCAATAGTGGACCCAATGCACTTGCTAAAGAAAATGAGGGACAATTTTAAAGAGGAAAAATCGGTCCTAAAAAATATACCTTTTATTTAAATATCATTATCAAAGTATCACCACAATCTTTCTCAAAAAACTCACACTAAAACTATGGGAGGTAAAGAAATACACCCACTGGATGGGACCAGAGAGAATATACAGAACCTGGCCCTACAATCCTAGTTATACCCTTTACCTAGCTGGAAAAAATATGGATAACTCGCCCCCGTTTAGGGCGTCCATACCGCAGGCTTGCCTAACTTCAAAAAACACATTATTGCTTCCTCAATGGTTCATCCCAACATGTTTCAATCATCAATTACATCTTCAGGGGACAGTGTGGATAGGTTTCAATTGGCAACCAGTGTCTGGGTACAATACAAATCAATGGCTGCATATTGTTAAGGCAAGAAAATTAAAAGGGTAGATAAATTACATGATGGTAGTTAATCATGCAGAATCGTCATGACCATACCGTGTTTACATAACATTAAAATGAACACTACCTTAGTTCAATCTCGGCAACGATATCGCATTGTAAACTTATCCATGTAAACCCGGGTAAACCACCAGGCTGTGGGAAGTGCAGAAACCAAAAGAGGGCATAAGATAAAAAACTAACCCTACAGAGGGATCCCCCCACCCTAAAGACATACACATATGTAACTTACTATTTATGTTGCCGAATGTAGTCATCTCACCGCCCTGTGAGGCATGACCAGCGTTAGCTGTGTGTTGAGAGCCGAATGATAGAGGTGGCGCACGCTAGATTAAGTCGCGCTCACAGGACCTCCGTTGTCATCACGCACAGTGCGCCAATCTGGCGGAGATTACAGGACGCCGAGATCGCGTCCTTGTTACAGGGCATTTGCGCAGATAAAGCCATAGCGCCGGAAAATTATTGCAGGAAACGCGACCAACGGGGCAGACCAATACACTGATGCAGGTTTTTTTAAAAACCTTGCCTAAGATAGGCAGCAATAATTAAACGGCATTTATGGTGGGAACCCAGATAGAGTTAATTGTTCTTATTTCTCCCAAGGGGACCACTAATTGAGGTTTATTTGGATTTTATGGTCAGTCAATCATAATAATACAAAAGTATTATGTATACACAAAAGATGAAAAGGAAATGATAGTACACAAGGCAAAAGGAGGTTGAATTTAGAAATAGCTGCTGAAATCCAATTGTAGAAGAGTGAAGAAATCAGGCGATACCTTTTAGAGGCTAACTGAGTATATTTGATGGTGAGCTTTTCAGAGAGTACAATAGATCCCTTCTCAGACATGTTGTTATACAAGGAAAATTGAAAATTCAAACAGACTTTTTATACACAAAAGACACTGGACACTTCCAAAGAATCTTAGAAATTCTTAAACAATAACAATATGCAATACAAGCAGAAAGTCAATTTACGCAGCGTCAAGCAGTCAACTATCTGGAAACATGTGTGCGTGAAGAGGGCGGTCAGTTTTCCTGCGTTCTAATTAGCGCCATCAGGCGTGGATTTGTGACAACATCACTGGCTTTCCACACATTAGTTCGACATAAAGCTGTCGGCATGAATATTTAGACACAATTTTGGCAGAGTCTGAAAATTTTGAATGGTCATTCATTTAAATTCCCATTCCTTTTTCTCTCCCTCTGCGTCTTAAAGTGTCCCATTAAAACCATAATTTTCAGATCTTCAATACAGTGGTTCCTCTCTGGAGAAGTGTTGTGCCACTGGGTAGGATCAGTTCCTGCTGTTATTAATAGTGAATCTATGTGAGTTCATGCGCTAGGTTAAAATAGGGGGACTTTTCTGGAAGGAAGGAAGAAACGGGAAATGCCCCCAGTTTAAAACCCACAAACCCACAGGGGTGGAGAAACCCACAAAAAAGGTTTTCCAAAAGGGGGTTCAACCTGGTTCTAATTTTGGGAAAAACCCGAAAATCAAAGGGCATTTTTCCCCCGGTTTTCCCCCCTCCTTTTTCCCTTTTGGCAACCCCCCAAACCCGCGGCGTTTTAAATTTTTCCCGGGGCGCCCTGGGAAAAAAAAAGGGGGGGGCCCCAAATGGAAAAAGGCACCCCCACCCTGCCTGCAAAAACAGGGGCAAGGGCCCGCCCGGCCTTCCACACTGCTGACAGGTTTTACCTTTTCCCCCCCAGTCACAGCAGGTGCACGAAAAATAGGGGGGCATTTTCTGGGTCTAGCAAAGTTGGGGTATCTGAAATTTTGTGTATGCAATGTCCCATCACAGGCCTTTTTTGTGGGTGGAAAAAGGGCAAAAGACCAGCCCGGCCCTGAACTTCCCTAGATTTATAATTTTAAAAACGCAGAAAAAAATCTTCCAGGGCACAAACACTTTTTCTTTGGGGGAGGACCCTGAATTGAAGATCCCGGAAAAAATTTTGGTTTTTTAAAGGGGCACTTAAAAAGAAAAGGGGGAGAAAGGAATGGGAATTTTAAAAAGAATGCCAAAAATTTTAAATCTGCAAAAATGGGCCCAAAAAATTCATGCCCGCTTTTTTCGAAATATGTGTGAAAAAGTTTAAGGTCCCCAAATTTACGGGGGCCCGTGGCCCCGCTAGATAAGACGCAGGGGAATACTGACCCCCTCTTTTTCCCCGCTCACAAAATTTCCAATTTGTTGATGCTTGAACCCGCCCGTAAATTTAAATTTTGTTTTTATTGCATTTTGTTATTGTTTAAAAATTTGAAATTTTTTGAAGGTCCCGGGGCTTTTGTGTTTTAAAAAGTTGTGAAAAAATTTCAATTTCTTTATTAAAAATTTATGTTGGAAAAAGGGGAGCTAGTTTCTCTCGGGAAAACCCCCCATCAAATAAAACTCAGTTAGCCCTTTTTAAAAAGTATCGCCTGGGGTTTTTTCATTTTCTACTAATTTTTTATGGCTAACACGGTACAAACATCTACTACTAGAATCCAAATTGGGGCATTTTTAAACCCTTTTTTGGGGGCCTTTGTAATTTAGGGGAAATGTCCGAAGCATTTCCCTTTTGGGGTAATAATCTTTTCCAAGGTTTCCCCGTCTTTGAGAGGGAGAAATTCGTTTAATGCCCCTTTCCCTTCCCAAAGGGATTTGGGGTTCCCGCCTTTTATTGGGTGTATTTGACGTGAGATTTGGGGTGTCACGCCCCATGGGAGGGCATCAAACCCCCTGCTCCCCAAATTTCCCAAGTGCGGGTGTCTTGTGGTTTTTTCCCCAATTTCCTCAATTTCCCCAAAAGTAAAAGGTTTTTTCAGATTTTTCCACCCTGTGTGTGGGCTTGCAGTTTTAAAGAAATATTTAATCTGATTTGATCTTTTTTTCTGTATCATTGGGAAAAAACGTATTTGTCTTTTCCAAAAATACAAAAAAAAACAGTCCCCCCCATTTAAAGGAAACCCTTTTTGGGCTAAATTAAACCACATATTTTCTTTGGATTTACAAAGTGGTACTGACTAGCAGTCCTCGATTTTTCCCTTCTATAGGATATAAAGGGAAAAGGCCCCCCCGATATGGCCCTTTTTAGTCGGGGTCCATTTTTCAAAACATGCCATATTTTTTTTGGGTCTTTTGACCTGGGGGGCCGTTTTGTCAAAGTGCCTACGAAGCATCTGTCTCCTGATCTGGTTAAAGGGTTTTTAGGTGTAGTAGTTAAACCCGACCCCTTGTCAATGCATGTTGATATGATTGTTTAATATGTAATCTGGGTACCCCTTAGCAGAAACCGAGTTTCTCAAGTGTTGCTCTTTTAAAAATTCTTCAAGAGAGGGAAATTACGTAAAGAAACCAGGTACGCCCACGTGGGATCCCTTTTGGAGGGGTATAGGGTGGCAGCTCCCCCATCGTAGTGGGGAAATTTTGGGGCTGTGGGTTTTCGGGTAGGGTGTTTTTAAAATCCCATCCTGACCTTCCCATCCCGATATGGGGGAAGGGTAGAAATTCAGAAGAAATCTAAACGAAAATCTAAGTGAATGTTTTGGACTTTCGTTTCTGTACAAACTGAGTAAATTCTTTTTGAACCATTCCAGATGAAAAAGATTCATCGTGATTAGCCTCGGGCTATTGGTCAGAGAAAGGAGGAGGGGGGTCACCAAAGACACGGGTCTCCCACCAGCCCAGGTACAGATTTGCATGGGCCCGGGGCACAAGAATGCCGATGGGCCGTACCCTGTAGCTGGTGGAAGACCCCCCATCAAACAAGAAATAATTCCTTGTGGGGGTTTAATTGTAAAATTTTTCCCCAACAAAACTTGTTATGAGCCAAAGGGTGTACCCCTCTAGAAAGAGAAAAAATTTCGAAAACCCCTGATCCCAATGAGTGGGTTTATGGGTACAGGGCCTCTGTCGTTGCTTGCTAAAAAAGGCACCCTCACCAATGTAAATCCTTAAATGCGTTTTCAATAGGTCAGGGTACCCCTAACAAAAAGAGGGCAGGGTTTCAAAAAAGGGTCCCAGTATGTGGTTAAATAGTACCACAATTCTGACAGAGGGCCCCTATCAGAGACAATGGCGACCCCTAAAGGGGGACACCCCCTTGTGGATTTGGAAAGGCATAAAATGGCAACCCTTTGGTGTCGTGGATATAGGAAGTCATATTGATTGATCAAGGGTTTCCCATCTCTTTTCCCTGTTTAAAAAGCTTTTTAGTTCTGTTTGGAAACCCCATTGTGGGATTTAAAAAGTGCATAACAGTTTTTATCCTTAAAAGATCAGGCAATCCCGATTTTTTTGACAATTATCACTAAAATAACCCCTCCCTTATCGGGGTTAATAAAAAACTCCGGTTTTTGATAAGGCTCCTAGTGTACCTGTTGATTTTGGAATAATTGGTCCATTCTGGACCCCTTTATTTTGGGCCAGTTTTAAGGACTAGACCCAAAAATACTTCAATACAAGAAGCTTCCGCTATGGTGGGCTCTTATTACTTTTTTTCCTGATTTGAAAAGGGGCCCCCTTTCCATATTTTCTGGGGGAATATCTCCCAACCAAATAGTAATCCTTAACCCGCAGCATATCAACAGGGATCCCCATTTCAGAGCTCCCCCATCATTTTTTGCTGAAAGAACTTTTTCCAGTGGGATTTTCCTCGAAATACATGTTAGCCCTTTTAGCCCATGTAAACGATTGGAATCTCGTTGTCGGGACAAATGTAGTCCCTTGGAAATTTGTTTTTTCATCAGATGTCAAGGTTTTATCTGACAAAATTGTGATCTGGGTTATAGTTCTTGTGGGGCCTGCATATACCGGTAGCTGGGGGTGGTGTTCTTTCTTTAGTCGGATTTGATCTTTGGGTCAAAAAAAAACGCTGTCGTTTCCCCTGTTTTTTGAGAGCCCCTTCTCCCCTGGTTGCCCCTTGATCTCGTCTGTGATCTAGAAGGTTTGACCCCCCTCCCTCTCAGAGCGACGTCAGTTTCTGTTGAAAAAACGTCATGGGTATCTCTTTACCAGGGGTCCGGTTACCAGCACCATAAGCCTTTTCTCCTGAAGTCTGTGGATCCCTCGAAAAAGACGATGCTTCCTTTCTTTAAGGTGATGTTGAAAAAGTTCATATTTACCTGTAAAGTTTTTTCTTTAGTGTGAATCGGTTCACTTGAGAACTTCTAATGAGATCAATCTGTTCTTTAAGTCTGTGTTAAGAGACTAAGGGCCCTTTTTCTTCTCCAGGAGGACTGTCATAAGGGTAATGAAAAACCCAGTAATCTCTTTTTTCCCCCCTAGAGGGAAGGAGGGGGATTTATTGGACCGAAGGGGTCAGAGAAATACGAAATCCCCGGGGGACATTTTTTGCTCGATATAGTGTTGGAGGTTTACCTCCAGAAGGAAAGGGACTGTTCCCCATAAGTTTTGGTTAATTCCTTAAATGCCGAGAAAAAAGTCGGGAGATATGGGGCCTGGTAATGGGGGTTTTTCGGAAAAAAATCTTTAGTTAAGGGCCACTGATCCATAGAAGGTCCCTTAGAGAGAAATCCCGCCTGCCTGCAAGAAATACCACAAGAAAAAAGTACCTGGATCCCTACCCCCCCCCAAAAGTACCAAACCTCTTACTTTTACTGCGAAGGAATGCTTTGGACATTTCCCTAAATACAAAGGCACCAAAAGGGTTAAATAACCAATTGGATTTCGCGCTATTTTTAAAAATTTAACCTCCTTTGCCTTGTGTATATCATTTCCTTTTATCTTTTGTGTATCATAATACTTTTGTATTTTTATGATTGATGACCATAACATCCAAAATTAAAATTATTAGTTCCCCCTTGGGGGGAATTAGAAAAATTTTCAGCTTTTGGTTTTCCCCCTTAATGCCGTTTTATTAGTTGCTATCTGAGCAAGGTTTTTAAAAAAAACCTGCTCAATTGTCTGCCCGTTGTGGTCCCGCATATATTTCGGCGCTATGCTTATTGGCATGCGCCGTAACAAGGACGGATCTGGGGCAGCTCCCCCGTTGGCGCATGGTGATGTCACGGAGGCCCGTGAGCGCGCCTTTATCTTCCCTGCGCCCCCAGCTTTCGGGTTAACACCAGCCGATGCTTTTATGCCCTCACAGGGGGGGGGATGATTACGTTCGGAACTTAAATAGTAAGTTACTGGGTGTTTTTTTGGGAGGGGGGGTCCTCTGTAGGGTTAGTTTTTTTCTTTTTTGCCCCCTTTTGTTTTTGCATTCCCACAGCCCGGTGGTTTTTTTCCCGGGTTTTAAAGATTAAATTTAAAGGCGAATCGTGCCCATTAAAAATAAGGTTGTGTTCATTTTTTGTTTGTAAACCGGTATGTCATGGATTCTGCTGATTAATACCCTCAGGTATTTTTTACCTTTTTTTTTTGCCCTTAATTATTGCGCCCTTGATTTTTTATTTTACCCCCGACACTTGGTCCCTTTAAAACCTTTCCATACTGTCCCCTGATGATGTATGGGTGATTGAAAAAATGTTGGGGCGAGACCCTGAGGAAAATGGGTGTTTTTGAATTAGGGCAAGGCTGCGGAGGGGGAAGCCCTTATGGGGCGAGTATCCCGTATTTTTTCCCGCTAGGTAAGGGTATACTAGGATTGTAGGGGGCCCGTTCTGTATATCTCTTGGTCCCATCCATGTGGGTTTTTTCTTTCCCTCCCATTTTTTTTTGGAGTTTTTTTTTAGAAAGATTGTGTTTTATTTTAATATATTTAATAAAAAATTATTTTTAGGACGATTTTTCCTCTTTAAAATTGTCTTTTATATATGTGGTTAAGAGGTTTGGTACTATTGGGGGGATCTGCTAGGGCTTTTTTCTTGGGTTATTTATTTTCACGGATTGGGAGGATTTTTCTCTAAGGGACCTTCTATGGATCAGTGGTCCCTTGAATCAAAAATGTTTTTCCCTAAACCCCCCTTCTCAGGGACCCTATTCCCGACGTTTTGCGGCATTTAAGGAATTAACAAAACTTATAGGGAACAAGTGGTTCCTTCTGGGAGGGTGAAAGCCCCCAACACTTAGAGCAGAAAATTGGGTCCCTGGGGATTGTATTTCTTGACCCTTTTGGGTCGCAAAAAAATCCCCCCCTTCCCTTTAGGTGGGAAAAAGAGATTATGGGTGTTCATTACACCTTATGACAGCCCTCCTGGAGGAAGAAAAGTGGCCCTTGGTTCTTAACAGCAGACTTAAAGAACAGATTGATTCATTCAAAAATTCTCAAGTGAACCTGAGTTCGACTAAAAAAAAAACTTACGGTGAATATTGACGATTTCAACATCACTTAAAGAAAGGAAAGGGCATCTCAGTTTCTGGGGAATCTCACAGACTTCAGGGAAAAAAAGGTTATGTGTGTCTGGGTAACGGCCCTTGGAAAAGAGTCCCCATGCGTTTCTTCAAAAAAAACTGAGAAGTCTATCTGAGGGGGAGGGGTCGAAGACTTCTGATCACAGACGAGATAAGGGGAAAACCAGGGGAAAAGGGGGCTTAGAGAAACAGGGGAAACGGACAGGTTTTTTTGCCGAATGATAAAAAATCCGCAAAGAGAACAACGACCCCCCCCCAGCTCCCGAGTATAGGAAAGGGCCCCCCCCAGAACTAGAACCCCAGATCATCAATTTGTAAGAAAAAAAACCTTGAATTGTGAATAAATCATTATGAAGGGACTATCATTTGCCCCGACAACGGATTCAATTGTTTACATGGACTAAGGACTTACATGTTTTTTGCGAGGAAACCTTTTCTGGAAAAAGTTCTTTGCAGCAAAAAAAGATGGGAGAGCTTGAAATGGGTATCCCTGTTGATTTTGCTGCAGAATGTAAGATTAATATTTGGTTTGGCAGATATTTCCACAGAAGATTTTGGGAAAAGGGCCCCCTTTACAAATCTGAGGGCTAAAGTAATAAGATGCCACCAGTGGGGAAAGCTTCTTGTATTGAAGTTTTTTTTGGATCTAGCCCTTAAAGTTTGGGCCCAAGTTAAAGGAGTCCGAGGGGAAATTTTTTAAAAAATGGGAAAGGGTAGACTAGAAGCCTTATCAAAAAAAAACCGTGAGTTAGTTTTAAAGCCCTTGATAGGGGGGGATTATTTTTAGTGATGAATGTAAAAATATGGGGGAGATGTGCTTGGTTTTTAATGGTAAAAATTTTTATGCAGTTTGTTAGCAGATCCCACATGGGTTTCAAGCAGAACTAAAAGTTTTTAAACACAGGAAAAAGGATAAAACTCTTGTCAAGTCGAATATGACTTCCTATACCCACGTACCCCAAAGGGCCCGTTTTATGTTTTCCCCAAAAAGTCCACAGGGGGGTTCCCTTGAGGGGTCGCCCCATTTCTCGGGGATAGGGGCCCTCTGTCAAATTTGTGGTTCTATTTAGATCACATACTGGGCACCATTTGTTAAAACCCTGCCATTTTTTGTTGGGGATAATGGCCCTTTGAAGGCATTGAAGGATTGGTTTGGTGAGGGTGCCTTTTTGAAAGATGAGTAGAGGCCCGTACACGTGATATCCCATCTTTGGGATGCAGGGTGTCAAATTTTTTCTCTCTTTAGAGGGGTACATTTTAGGGCTCTTAAAAAAGTTTGTTGGGGAACTTTTACAATTTACCCTCAAAAAGGAAATTTATTATTTTTTTTGATGGGGCGTTTCCACCAGTACAGGGTATGGCCATCGGCATTTTCTTGTGCCCGGCCTATGCAAATCTGTACCTGGGCTGGTGGGAGACGTCCGTGGTCTTCGGTGACCCCCCCCTCCTTTCTTGACCATATTGCCTGGGGGTGATCTCGATGATATTTTTCATCGGGAAAGGGTTTCCCAAAGAAAATTTACTCAGTTTGTACAGAATCTGAATGTCAAACATTCAAATCTTAGATTTACGTTTGATATTTTTCTAAATTTTCTCCCTTTCCCTCGATATCGGTTTGACAGAGGTCAGGATGGGGGTTAATAAAATACCATCTACCAAAAACCCAAAGCCACAAATTCCTATCGATGGGAGGCTGCACCCTATACCCCCAAGAGAGGGATCCCCCGTGGACAGTACCTGCGTTTTTTTGAGTAATTGCTCCCCTTGAAGAAATTTTAAAAAGGAGGCTAACACTTTTAGATTCGGTTTTGACCCAAGGGTTTCCCGTTACTATTAAGACAAATTTTTCAAAATGCATTGACAAGGGGTCGGGTTTAATACTGACACCTAAAACTGTGTGAACAGGATCGGAGACGTAGTGCGTATTGTAGGAATTTTTTAAATGCGGCCCCCCAGGTCAGAAAAGAAAACCCCCAAAAAAATATTGGCATGTTTTTTAAAATGGGGCCCCCTCTAGAGGACCTTCGGGGAGGCTCCTTCGATTTTCTTAGAAGGGAAGAAATAGGAGGGGTGTTAGTCAGTAGCCACTTTGTAAATCCCAAAAAAAGATATGTGGCTAACTGACCCAAAAGGTTCCTTCAAATGTGGGGATGTTCTTTTTGTGATTTTGTGGAAAAAAAAATACGTTTTCCAATGATACAGGGGGGAAAAATCTATCAGATTAAATTTTCATTAAATGCAAGACCACAATGTGGTATATTGATACTGTACATGTGGGTTTTAGGTAGTTGGTAAAACCACAAGACAGCTGCGAGTGGTTGGGGAGACTTGGGGGGTCCGCCATCGGCGTGACACACCAAATTCCGTATATCACTCAATACATGGGGGGGAACTCCAAATGCCTCAAATGGGGGGCATTGATCGAGTTTTTCCCTCTCAAAGACGTGGGAAAATTGGAAGATTATTATGCAGAGGGAATGCTTTTGGCATTTACCCCAAATAAAAGGCACCAAAAAAAGGGTTAAATGACCAAATGGATTTCGCAGTATTTTTTAAAATTTAACCTCCTTTTTCCTTGTGTACTATCATTTCCTTTTAATTTTTGTGTATAAAAAATAAATTTTTTATTATTAGATTGACTGCCATAACATCCAAATTAAATTTATTGTGTCCTTGGGAGAATTGAACAGTTATCGCTTTGGTTCCAACCAATAAATGCCGTTTTATTAGTTGCTATCTGAGAAGGTTTTAAAAAAAACCCGCTCAGTTTGTTGTCCCCTTTTCGCGTCCTGCATTATTTCAGCGCTTGCTTATTGGCATAAGCCGTAAATAAGGACGCGATCTGGGGCAGTTCTCCCCCGTTGGCGCACTGCGTGTGTCACGGAGGCACCGTGAGCGCGCCTTTTATCTTCTGTGCGCCACCAGTTTCGGCGTCTCAACAAGGACGCTGTATCCCTCACAGGGGGGAGATGACTTACGTTCGGAACTTTAAAAAGTAAGTTACAGGGGTATCTTTGGGTGGGGGTTTTCCCCTGTAGGGGTTTGTTTTTTTTTATTATGCCCTCTTTGTTTTGAACTTCCCACAGTGGTGGTTACCGGTTTTCTGATAAGTTTACAAGGCGATATCGTGCCGATTGAAAGTAAGGTAGGTTCATTTTTTGTTTTGTAAAAACGGCATGTCATGCGATTTGCACGTTAACTTAATCAGGTTTTATTACCTTTTATTTTCTTTCCTTTCATTATTGCAGCATTGATTTGTTATTGTACCAGACACTGGGGGCCATGAAACCTTTCCAGAATGTCCCCTGATGATGTCATGGATGATTGAAACATGTTGGGACGAGACCATGAGGAACAATAGGGGTTTTTTTGAATTAGGGCTAGGCTGTGGACGGGAACGGCCTTATCGGGGCGAGTATACCTGTATTTTTTCCAGCTAGGAAGGGTATACTGGATTGTAGGGGCCAGGTTTGTATTCTCTCATGGTCAATCCATGTGGTGTTTCTTTACCTCCCCACCCCCAATAAAAATGGTTTTTTTTGTTTTTTTTGTTTTTTGGAGGGGTTTTTTTATTTTTTTTTGAGAAAGATTGTGAATATATTTTAATATATTTAATAAAAGTAATCTTTTTAGGACGATTTTTCCTCTTTAAAATAAAAAATTGTCTTTGATATATGCTGGTTAAGAGGTATGGTACTATTGGTTAGGGGATCTGCTAGGTACTTTTTTCTTAAGAAAATGAGGGTAAAAGGGATTCTGGAATGCCAAGCATATCTCAAGACCTAAACCCATCTAGCAAGCTGTGGTGATTTCTCATTAGAAGGTGGAGAATCGCACGTCTCTAACATCCCCCAGTTCTGTGATGTTGTCATAGAGGTGTAAGCCATATAATGAGGTGGGCTTCCCAGAATACAGCGAAGTCAAAGAAAGAGAAACGACTCCAAACACCCGTTCAGAAATAAACAAAATATTTGTACTGGAATCTGAATAAAAAGTGTATTATCTGGATACCTCAAGAGCATGCACATATAAACACAAACTAGGACCCTTGTGCTTCATGGTGAGCCGCCTTACTATATCCTCTGGAGTCACCGATATTTTACCTATCAGCAGACTCAGAAAATCTGACCGCTATTTACCTCATTAAAACCGTAGGTAACTGAAACGACAGTGTGGACACGTATTTCAGGGGCACGCTCACTGTGTAGTACAAGGGTTTACAAACCAATTTACCAATTAAAGATCTCCCCAACAAGACACTAACTAATCTGTCTACCGGCCTGTTAGGAATCATCCTCTTGTTTCTATCCTCCATATTGTTCTGCTTCCAATTTTGTGTATTATTTATATAAAGGCTATTAGCCTACAATTTTTAGGAAGGGTAAAGTGAGAGATTTCTCTATTATTATTGGATTGTGCAGACATTACGGAATTCTCTCTTATCTATTGGGGCCCCCAGAGAAACAAAGATATGACATGTCCAGTGTTTCATATCTCATGTGAGCCCCTTAAGAATGAATATATGTTAATAAATTCTCACTGTGGGCGCCTTCAAGACAATGTCTAGGTTTATGGAAAGAACTAGTATGTTTTTATCTTGTTACTAGTTTTAAGCATAAGGACTAATTGGGTATACTTCACAAATTTATGTTTCTTCTTTACATGTATGACACTAATTGAAAACTACTATTTTATGATTTTTGGCAAGTAGCCAGAATAAAAGGTTTATAACCTCAATGCATTGGAAATAAACTTTCAGCACTCATTCAGACATACAACTGTGTGTATGTGTGTTTGTTTTGTTCCATTCAGGCCTGAATATACAACCATTTGGGCTCATACAACATACAATATGGAAACCATTGAATTTTCCCTATCAATACCTGGCCGCTCTATTCGTGAGGCTGAGGGAAGGAAGATGTCTTGCTGACCTCACGGACCCAGAGCTGGATACGGGAGCTCGTGGGAACCACTGATCTACATCAAGTCAGCGCTGACTGGTGAGAGCCTTTATCTTACTCAACTGATCTGTGCTTATAAGTGCTTTTGTTTTTCCCTGTCCGAGTGTAATAAGTAAGCTTTGTCCTCTTTATTGAAACTTGAGCTTTTTGCAAGACCTGTTAAAGAATGGTATGTTGTAGGAGTGTGCTTTGTTGCTTATGTTGCCTAAATGGATATTTGGGCTGTAGTTTGTATTACCTTTGGTGTTTCCCTGTATATTGTTGTTTCTCTTTGGATTTTGTGGAAATTGACTAGTCACTTAAAACCAGGGAAAGTTGGGAACCTGGAAAACCCCTAACTGATCTTTAAAAAAGTTTATTCTTGATAAGGACACAGTGTTTTTGCGATTGTGGAAGTCTTAAGGAATATAGAGAGAAAACAAGTATAAGACTGAAGGCAGGGGGGGGGAGGTTAAAGCATACGGCTGCTTAACAGCGTACTGCAGGAATTCTGAATATGGGCAAACACACAGGAGAAACAGGACATTTGGTTTACAGCCCAGGAGATAGTAAAAGATGAGGGCAGGTCAGAGAGCTGTTGCAATGGTTTGCCAGTAAATTGTTACAAAAAGCAGATGTGGTAATACTGGGATTGCTGGAGAGTAACATTGGAAGACTTTGACTCCCAATATGGGGGCTGGGGTTAAAGATCACAAGCTTAGTGACATGTTGGATAGTTGGGTGAGGGTAAGTAAAAGAAGATTGAAAGGAGTGGTTAAGAAAACCAAGAACATAAAAGGGGTTATTGATTATGCTCTCCCTGAAAAAAATCCATCTCCCTATGCAGGAATAGTTTACCGTCCGCCTCAAGTAACCCTGGAGGCTGAACTTGTACAAGATATGGCCAGCAAAACCTGAATTGCGAGATGGATTGTTTTAATTGTGGAGCTCCCCGGTCCACGATCACAACCAGGGATATTTCCTGTATTACCAAAACCTGTGTTTACTCCGGGGGTTGCTGCTCCACAGCCCACACGGAGGAAGGGACAAGTGAGAGTGCTGCATAGCAGATATTTGTACACCCACCTATCGCTCTGTACTCAGACAGGATTGGTGTACAAACCATGACTTACTGCAGTTATAAGCCCTGGTCACATCCTGTGCAAACAAGTCTTATTTCACAATTTGCCAGACCCTGTCACCAGACCAATGCTTTTTACGCCATATGGTGCAGGATCAAAGTCACTTATAATTCAGCATGGTGTGATCTGGCCCCCCTTATAGACTAAAAGCTGGGGATGCTATGGGGTAAAGTGTTAATGGATGCAGTTAAGAAAATTGAAAATGAAACTGACACTGCAGCAGGCAGAAAACTGTGCAGAGTGGTAGGGATCTTTGCACAGGGCTCAGAGATTGGGCTAGGAGAATAAAATGAAGGAGGACATCCCTAGCCCTCTCTGATCTGACCACAGGAAAAAGGGTGTGTCTGTTGAACAGTTTATGCTAGGCTGGGCAGCAAAGATGGAGATGATTTGGGATATTATGACATGGGGAATGATATATGGCTGATTACTTCTTATGGTTACAGCTTTTGTTGAGGGACTTAAACAGCCCCAGCAGTCTAGGACTTGAAAGCCTGACAAGCCAGAGTGGCGGCATAGTGATTCCCCTGCATGTTACAAGTTGCCAAAGGCCTTGAGTTAGATCTCAGGTCTCTGAAAAGGAAAAGAAAGTGTGGGCTTGTCTCCATTAGCAATGACTCTTGGTCAGGGAAATTAGAACAGAGGAGGGGGGCAAACAAAAACACAATTTCAAATGTCATTTTTGCAAAAAACCTGGATTTTAAGAGATAAATTGCAGATCTTTTCTGGCTGCAAACCCCCTGCTCAGACCACTGATCAAGGTGCCGGACACCCTCAATGAGGAGTGCAACCCTGTACCAGATCCTCCCTGTAAAGGTTCAGAAGAAGGTGTGGCAATATACAATGAATGGGGAGGTGATGGAAAAGAAATTCACTTTAGAGGATACAGGGGCAGCTATCAGTCATTCCGAGGGTGCCACATTACCGTCTGATTTGAGGAATGAGAATTCAAATCCTGTGTAGGCTAGGTGGAAAAAAGAATACTTTACATGAACAGCACCGCTTAATTTAAAATTCAAAGGACAAAATGTAGTCCTAAATTGCTTGTCAGTGATGATATACCACTTTCTCTTTTGGTACTGATTGGGTTACAAAATGCTTGGTGCAAGTATTAAATTTGAACTAGCGGTGAAGTAAGGTAGAATAACATCAGCTACTACCACTGATAAAATTTTGCTGGCTGGCTGCTTTGTTGTCTGAACCACTTTCTGTTTTGTGTTAAAGGGGAGGAATCATCCTACTCCCCACCCCCACCCCCCGTTCACCAGGTACCTGATAAGTTGTGGGCTGCGGTCAAAAAAACAGATATTGGTAGGATGCAAGTAGCTACCGAATGGTTACATTTAAAACCAGGTTATACTACTCCTGGATAAGAAGATATCCTCTCAGTATTCACAGAGGGATGATATTGCGTCAGCAAAATTGATGAGTATATTGAAACTCAAAGCCATAAGGAAAAAACATCCCCGCTAATACTCCATTGTTTACATCAAGAAGAAACCGCCAAAAGGCACCCCTGATACCTATCGTTTGTTCATGGATTATAAGGGAACAATAAGGTCACTGTTATTGGACTCACCTGGGTCGCCAATCCAAACAACAGGTGTTGTTTGGCGCAGGTGCCTCCCTTCAGCTGCTCTACTTTAGTCCTATTGATTTGGCTAATGCTTTTTCAGGTGTTCCTTTGTACCCTGGCCTGCCAAGATTTGTTTGTATTCAACATTTTAAAAAATAGGCAGTTAACATGGACAGTTTGCCACAAGGGGCGCACAACTCCCTAGCATGTAACAAAAGCATTGCGTCAGGTCCAGCAATCATGGGATCAACCATAGGTGTCGATTCTGCAGTATTGTCGATGATTTATTGCTGTGTGCAGACATTTGCCAATCTGCAAACAGCTTCATCAGTCTGCTTACTTTCTAGCGGGACAGGAGCTGCAAGGCCTCGCGGGAGAAATTGCTGTTTTGCTAAAATAAAGGGTTGTGTTACTTGGGTCACTGTCTGTTCACAGGTGCAAAACATTTGACTGAGGAAAGGAAAACTGCTATACAGCTTTGCCTGTTCCAAACATAAGAAATGAGACTTTCCTTGGCTAGGTCTCATACTGTAGGCCTTGAGCTTAGGTCTGTCCTCCATTAAATATAATGGAAGCGTTGTATGCCTGTCTTTCTACTGTTCCTTTTTCTCTTTCCCCACAGGCTATTGACAACTTTCCACTTTTGAGCATTTCCATCCTCTCAGCCTTGGAAACCCAAACTACTCTATGCCCTTTTCTCTCTCTGCCACTGAGACTTTGGGTCACTGCAACAGGGTTCTCACACAACAACACGGTGGGGCAGGCCCAGACCTTTGGGGATATTACTCTATACATATGGACACTGTGCACGAGGTGCCCCCTAATGTGTCAGGGCCGTAGCTGCAGTGCAGGCACTTGTAGAAAAATCCTCAGAAATCACCTTGACATTATACCTGACTGTCTCAACTTATGACATTCAAGGCATAATGACCACAGGTACAGCCAAAACACCTCTCCCTGCCAGACACATTAAGATTGCAATGTGGCCTATTGATGCCACCAAACATCACAATTCCAACTGGTGCAACTAACATTGAATCTAGCTACTCACTGCCAATAGATTACATGGATTCAAATGGGGGAGGGCGGGAAGAAATTATTTGTAAAATCCTTAAGTGACACAGAATTGCATGATGCCACACATGAACATGATTGTATATCTCTAATGCAACAAGAAACAGATAGGATTGAAAATGCTGATGAAACACCTTTGGCTAATCCTGATTTTGAGTTATTTGTAGATGGCTCCAGATTGCAAGGAGATGATGGGACAGTTCCTTATGGATATTCTGTGGTCACACTACATGACACAATCTTGGCCGAAGCGCTTCCACACCTCATGTCTCTGCGCAAGAGGCACGAGGGCTTCGAGCAACTCTCTGAAGCGTGTAGAGTGGGCAAAGGGAGAGTAAGGACTGGTTAATATTTTCACAGATCTAGTACGCTTTCGGATCGCACACGCTATGGTCCATTTGGAGAGCAAGAAGTTTTCATGACCTTTCTGGAACAAACCATACAAGAATGGTGCAGCAGTAAAGGAGCTTATGGACTCTTAACTATTACCAGAACGTGTGGTATAATCAAGGTAACAGGCTCATACCAGAACAAACACCTCGAAATCTAAGGAAATGCCTTGTGACAGGTGTGGCAAAAGAGCGCTCTGAACAAAACCGTGGGAAGAAAAGGAAGAAGAAAGAAGAAGACATGAAAAACAGGTCCAAAAGGCTTGCAATCAAAGACATGGAGGTGAGTGTCTTAAAGACTTTGTCAACAAAGGCTACAGCAGAAGAAAAGAAGGAAATGGGTCTGAGATGGGAGCTAAAGGGAAGATGGCATATGGGGGAACTCCACCTGGAACGCCTGCCACAGCCCAGTTACCCGATGAATTGTCGTAGTGGTCCATGGAAAAACAACATCTATCAAAAGGAGCCATGATTCGCCACTGTTGACAAACTATGGATAGCTCCAGGATTCAGACTGTGCTGCCGAGACTCGTACAAGGTTGTATGATTTGTGCACTGAACAATCCAGGACAGAATGTAAAAACACCCCGGAAGCATATGGCTAAGTCACTCTATCCATTTCACAGAGTTCAGATAGATAATATTCAACTTCCCCCATGGGCAAGTATGAATATGGGGGCTTGTATGTGTTGATCTCTTTTCAGATTTCCTGTAACGAAAAGCCACTGTACAGGTAACACCCCAAAGAAATTTCTGAGTGAGGTTGTGTGCAGGTATGGGTACCGAGGGTATTGAAATCGGGACGAGGTACCCATTCACAGGCGAAGTTATGCAACATAAGGGTCACCCTAGGATATCACAGCGCACCGCGAGCAGTGGCAAAATAGACAGACTAAATGGAACATTAAAATTAAAGATTCAAATAGCCATGAGTGAGACAGAGAAGCCCTGGACAGAGTGTCTTCCCTTAGCCTTGTTCTCAGTAAGGTATGTGCCAAACAAATTGACAGCCTTGTCTCCCTATGAGATACTATTTGGAAGTGTCCCCAGACCCGAATTCCCTAGAGGGAACCCACAAACTTGAGCCAGGAGACTGGGTGGTGATAAAGAGACACGTGAGAAAAGCTTTGGAGCCAAGGTTTGACGGCCCCTTCCAAGTACTGCTGCCCACAAGCACCTGGGGTAAAAACTTGAAGGAAGGCTGAATTGGATCCATGTTTCACACTGCAAGAAAGTGTCTACACTCAAAGATGATGACTCTCCTGATGATGCTGCTGCAGCTGATCCTGGCAGAGGGACTACATAACACACTTAATAAAGAATGGGACAATAAGTTCATAAAACACCACATGACTCTAAATGAAGGACTAAATGTATCAGATTGTTGGATATGTACACACAACGCCGTGTGCAGCCTCCTCCATGCCCTATATGGCTGTTCCATTAACTCAAAAGGAAATGTTTGATGATGTAGTCAAGAAGATAACCCTATCATATTTCATGAATGACCCAACTCTAACAAGTTAACACTATGTTCCATACAATTGTTAGGTTGGGTGTCCTTACCCTGGGGGATGGCCAACGTTAGTCTAAACCCAGGAGGTACACAGATAATGGCCTTCAGAGCAGGGCTGTGGAGTCGGAGTCGTGGAGTCGGAGTTGGTGCCCATTTTGGTGGAGTCGGAGTCGGATAAAATAGACTGACTCCGACTCCCAAAATATTTAATAAATTGGTCCAGTTAGTTCATTGCAGTTGTCTGAATATATTTTCATAAGAATTTGTGAAAATAATGAAATGTCCTGTAAAGGTCTGCTCTGTTCCTTATATAAGCATCTAGGCTCTTAATTGAAATGAATGTGTGCTGCACTTTATGTACTCGCTCAGTTGTGAAGCTTCTTGCTACAGATCACAGGAAAAAGCACTGGGAAGGAATGGCTGCACTCATCACAGATCTGCTAGAGAAAACAGGATTAAAGACGTTTGCTTACTACATAAAGGGACTGTTATAGACAACATTTTGTAAATATTTTGGTCAGTAGATTTTACTTCAGTCATGAACTATAGACAGTTCAGCAGGTCTCTCACTGCACACAGGTTTCTATGGTAACCTGCATACCAGAAAGCCTGTTATCTGATTAGCTGAGAGGAGTAACGATGGGACTGAGTTCTGAGTGAACTTACAAGGTTTAGCACCATTATCTGCAGTAAGCAAAGTATACAAGTGTTGTGACTGAGGACTGGAAAGCTGACTTTATCTGTAATTGTGTTGGAGAACACAATTTCCTGCTCTGTCGAAGAAGGGCTTGAAGTTAATATATGCTAATCACTGCTGGAGACCCACAGCCTGAGGAGACAGAGTGACTGCTTGTCAGCCAGTGAATCATCGTGCTGAGAAAACACCTTTAAGGCAAGTACTTCTTAGCATATCTAAACTTTCAATAAACTGTGCATAAATCAATTGTCCAGTATATGTTCTCTCTGTATGCTTCATGTGTTTTCTTGCTTCTCCTCTGAGCTCTTGTTTGGAGAGATTAGCTGCTCTGATGGCTTATATATGCTATACATAGAATTTAAGGGGGGGAAACTGTTTTCTAACATACTCATATTTAGAAATAGCAGAAACACACATGTGAGAAAGTACTGTAGTTGTAAAAGCTGTTGCCAAAGCAAGTCGAGTAGTTTCAATTTGTAGACTGTGAAGCAGTATGATGTAAAACACCCAGGGCCTGATGTATGAAAACTGTCTAGGTGTAGAAGTTTTTGTTGCCCATTGCAATCAGAGCTCCCCTTTTATATAGTGCTGTGGAGAAATTAAAGCAGAGCTCTGATTGGTTGCTATGGGCAACAAAGAAAGTTTTAGACCAAGACCGTTTTCATACATCAGGCCCTGTATCCAGAGAAAAGCCTGATACTGAAAGTTCAGCATAAAGATATCTAATAAAACACATATTACAAACTTTTTATTTGTCATGACATATCTGTACTATTGATTTATGTAAAGTTTGTTTTATTTCTACCCAAAGTTATACTCGCTATTCTTTCAGAGATTACAATATACCTTTTTTTTTTTCATAGGACAAAATTATTTTGAGGACGAATTTATATTATTATAAAATGTCTAAGAAGCTTCCTATGAAGTCAGCTGTCTTTGAGCATTTCACACTGATGGAAGATAAAAAATATTTTGTGTGTCAGTGTAAGATAAGTGACCCAGATGAAAACAAATGCTGTGATGTCAAAATCAGTGCATATTCAGGAAGCGATAAAACGCTCCTACAAGAGCTTTCCAATCTAAAAGACATTTAAACCGCTTCCACCCAGAAGTTTTCAAATCTGTGACTGAGAAGGATCAGAGTGACACCAAAAAACCAGTGCCCAGCACTTCCCGCCAGGCAAAGGAGGACGAAAGAGTGTCTCAAAACATCAGTAGCAAGATATTTGTAAGTGACAAAATTACTGTAACAATGACAGCAGAGTGTGTTTAAAAGACAGCTCATACAGCTTGTTGTGAAGGACGGTTGTACATTATCATCATTTGCTCGACCAGCTTTTACAGCTCTTAATGGAGAAATGGCCCGCAAACTTGGTTGTTTCTCTGGAAAGAGAAAGTATTTAGAAAATTAGTGATTGAAGAAGCCTTTAACCAAAAAGAAGATCTTAAAAAGATTCTCAAAGAGACGTTTTATATATCTTAAAATGGATGCCTGCACACGTCACAGAGTGAACTATTTTGCTATAAATGTTCGATTTGTTTGTGACAACAAAAAATTTGTTACCAAGAACGCTGGCAGTAAAGGACACTAAAGCTCATCACACTAGTCAGTTTCTCCAGGCCTTAGTGGAAAGTCCTACAAGTCCATGAACTCAAAAAAGAACAGGTTCTTGCTATTGTAACGGACAATGCTTCAAATATGACACGTACAATTAAAACTGATGAATGAGAATAAGGAGGTGAACAACAGCTAGAAGAAAACATCAGATTCAGTATGTGTGAGATGGATGGCACAATTCCTGTTTCTGTAACTGAGGAACAAACAGATATTCCTACAGAACAACAGCAACATGATGCTCTAGAATTAGATCTTGCTGAAGCTGCTTCAAAATTCTGTCATATTTATCACATGCGCTGTGCTGTGCACACACTGCAGCTGGCGATAAGAGACAGTCTTCAAGAGGGACATGCTGGAACTCTGATTGGCAAGGTGAAGCAATTGGTTATTGCTGAAAAAATTTCCCTAAAACTGATGCCATCTACAAGAGACGTGCTGGGAAAGGGGCAATTGTAGATCAAGCCACTCGGTGGGGCAGTACTTATTTGATGATTGAACGATTAGTTGAGCTGAAACCTTTTTTGGTGGACATGGCTAACCCTCAGGTAACACTAAGTGAAGGTCAATGGACACAGGTGGCTGAATTAAAGGAACTGCTTCATCACCCATTTACAGTGACTAAAAAATTACAAGCTGAGGATTTAACTCCTGGAACTTCACAAAGGAGTGGAAGAACTTGCTGTTTTGCCTGTCCTAAAGAGGAGATTAATCGCAGATGGCATTGCTGCTTCAATGAAATGGAGAGAGACACTGTTATTAGATAATAAAATTCTTTTGGCAGCTGTTTATGTGGACCCAAGTCATCGTATATTGCTGGATGATCAACAGATTACTAAAGGAAAAGAAGCTTTGACTGAGGTAGCAATTAGGATGAGTGGGCTACAGGACTGCCAAGAAGAAGAGGAATTGGGTCTTGCCAGTGCTGCTGCCATATCTTCAGCCTCATCACATGAAGAGTTTAACTTTGAAAAGTATTTGGATGACATGGAGCAGGCAAAGCGTTGCGCAGGGAAAAAGATTCCACTCCACAAGCAAACAGACTGACTGTATTTCAGCAAATTTTTTCACTTGCTCTCAAAGAAGTAGAGAGTTCAACCGATCATCAAAACTGACTGTGCATGAGGCAATTCTTTCATACCCAGAGATTGTTAGAGATGTTGCCCATGTGATCACCGCTTTGCCACCAAACCAAGTTAGTGTAGAGAGGTTGTTCTCTAGACTTAAAGTAATTAGATCAGATTTGAGGTCATCTATGAAAGAGGATCTGATGGAGGCAATACTTTTTCTCAGAAACAAATTCATAGACTCCACAAATGTTATTCAGGACGTTGTTGTTGAAAACTGGTTTTTTTCCCACTTACTGCAGTGTTTTGCATATTTGCAATTTAATAAAGTTTGTGTTCTAAAGTTGTATCCAATAAAAATATTTTAAATTCTACCTAAATGGCTTGATTATTGTATCATAAGGATGATAAAAAGCTTAAATTAAGTTATCTTATATGTATGAGGGAGTCGGAGTCGGGGTTAGGGGAAATTGAGGAGTCGGAGTCGGGACTTTGGCTTACCGACTCCACAGCCCTGCTTCAGAGGGGGGTAGTTGGGTTCCACGGACACTCAAAGGAAGTCTGCCCTTAGGAGAAGTTCCTAGTGAAGGTATCCAAATTAGCTTTGGGAGAAACTTCAGGAAGCTAGAAGCTGTTTCCATAGCATGGAATCCTGCATTATTAGAAAGGGTAATACACAATGCTTGGGAATGGGCCAATTCCTTTCCTTCTGAAGATACGACTCGTTTCTCAACATAGCTGGTACTGTATGTCCAAATTATGATCAGTCTGACACATCCTACACACCTAATCTTAATAATTGTGCTACCTCTATAGGATATTGTAAACCCATGGGAGAAAGAAAATGGTGTTTAGTGTCCAAGGTAACACGATTAGTACACTATGCACATCAATTAAGCATGGGACATTCACACTTGTGGAAACTACCACGTAGTGTTTATTGGGTTTGTGGTAACAATGCTTATAAATGGATACCTGTGGCAAGTAATGGTTCCTGTACTCTAGCAAGACTGACCCCAACCACAGTAATCGTGTCAAATGATAAAATCCCTGTACACAGTATCCCATACCATACTTTAGTTAAACGAGCAGCAGATAACAAACCTCGTAGAAATGGTAGGCCACATGTAGTAGAGATGGGTGTTGGGAATAAAATAGCCAGTACTATCTTCATATGGCCAATGGTGATGCAGATATGGGACAAATTAGTAGAAGCCACTGACTATCTAGATGATCAGATATATTCTATACTGGAAGTAGGAATGCTACCAACTACATACAGAGGCAATTAATCATAGCAACAAATCAACATGCTATAGTTTTAGATTATCTTACTTCCTCTTTCGGCGGAATGTGCGCCATTTTCGTACGAATGTGTTGTCACTACATTGACCCTGATGGGAACCTGCAAGTCCGCATGCAGATAGACCAGGTAAAAGAATTTCAGGGAGAAATGGTTAAAGGAACATCAGATGAACAAAGAAACATGGGGGAGTAGCACTTTCTGATTCTTAAATCCTGCAAACTGGTTCAAGGGAATAGGAGAGTGGCTGATGGGAATATTACAACCTATAGTGCAAGTTATAGTAATAAACTTATGCTTATATTGTTTATTTAAACTAATACAATGTATGTGTAAAAGGATGAGCAGATCCAAACTTGAAAGACCAGAATAAAGGTATTGAGATAAGGGTTAGAAATACAGAAGCACATGCAGGGAATCTGGTGAAGGTCTAGGCAAGTCCAGCAGCTGACATTAGGTCACCTGATATAACCTGATAGTTGTGAGGTGCTGTATTAAAACAATCTCAAAATGGGGGAATGTTAGGAATTATCCTCATGTTTTTATCCTCCATCTTGTATCTGCCTTCCATTTTGTGTATTCACTTATAAAAAGGAAATTAGCATACAATATTAGAAGTGTAGAGATGAGAGATATCTATTATATTTGGAATGTGCAGACATTACGAATTCTTTCTTATCTATATGGGGCCTCTAGAGAAACAAAGAATTAAATGTCTAGTTTCTTATCTCATGTGAGCCCCTTAAGAAAGACATAAATGTCTAATAAACATCTCACTGTGGGTGCCTTCAAAACAGTGTCTAGTTTCATGAAAAAAAGTACAGTTTCGTTATCTTGTCTACTATTTTTTAGATAAGACTAATTGGTATACTTCACAAGTTTTATGGTCTACTGCTACTACTAATTTATGATATCTGGGCATGTAGCCAGAAAAAAGGTTTATAACTCAATGCATTGGAAATAAACTTCAGAATTCATTCAGACATACAACCTGTGTGTATGTGTTTGCTTTTCCATTCAGGCCTGAATTACACACTAATTTGGAGCTCTACGAAACATTCCATAAGGGAACTATTGATTTCCCTATTATCATTGAGCCATGAGAAATTTAAGTTTTTAGGTTTATGGCCATACGAAGTAAAGTGTAAACTGTGACACAGGTATGTTACAAAACCTTACATCTTTTGTGCAAGTTACTTTTCAAAGTTTTTATTTGTTTTCTTTGGGGACCCCCTGGCAGCCTGTCGAGGACCCCAGAGGTCTACAGACCACAGATTAAAAAACTCTGCACTAGAGTGCAGACAATCGACGACATAATCTACCACTGTTAGTGATGGCAGCAAAGGGAGAGGTTCATCAAAAGGAAAAAAAAGTGTTTCACCCCTAAATGTAGAGGGCGCCATCAACTCATAGGTGGAGGAAATAAACTAAAATAACCAAATAAACAGCTGGAAGAATAAATTCAGTAAAAATCCAGAACTGAAAAGTAGAAAAGACGTGAACATTACTTTTCAGATGAACAAACTAAGAACTTTGATTCTCTCTCTCACTTCTTGAAGAAAAAGCTTATTCATAAATTACAGCAACAAATTTATTTGACTTTTATAGATTTATACTTGCAGGAGAAATTGTAAGTATACAATTAAGACCCAAAGAGGCTTAATTGTACTAATACTAGTTTTGATATAGCTCGGCAGAATTCTCTAGACCAAGTGTGTCAAATTCATTTTCATTGTGGCCCAAAACAGCCTTGTGGTTGCCCTGAAAAGGCCATTGGGTAAGCTAGGTGTGTTGGTAGGGCTGTCCGAACTGTGCCACCACCTGTGAGTTGCACACCAACTGGTCTAAGCTCTCGGGAGCCACATAAAAGAGCATGGTGAGCCAGATTCGGCCCTCAGACCTTGAGTTTGACACCTGAGCTCTAGACCATTGTTCTTTTGAGCTAAAGCAACTATTGGTTCAGAAGAGACCGACTAATTGTTCCGTGATTGCTGAGGAGATTTCTTCTCTCATCTCTCAGTTACCCGATTTTCTTCAATATTATCGTCTCGTGTCTAGAGAAGCTGTGGCCTGGGCCACACCACCCTGGAACCCAATGATGGCCAACGTCCAAGCATTCCTGGAGGCATTCTGCAAGGTGTTCGGAGAACCTGGACGTGCATCCTCTGCTATGAATTCTCTGCTTCACCTACAAGGTGATTCTACAGTTGGAAAATATGTGGTCTCGTCCAAGCTCTAATTGAATAATGAGGCCCTCGTAGCCACGTTCTGGCAAGGCCTCGCCAGAAGGATTAAGAACCAGCTGGCCAGTCGAGATCTCCCTTCCCCTTAGGATGAACTTATTTGTTTAGCTACAAGAATAGACATCCGGTTTGCAGAAAGACGACAGGAGACCAGTCAACAGCATGAAACTGTCTGGCCCAGTTGACTTCGACAACTCGCTCAGATTTTCTTACTGCCTATACCAATGGGTTCTTCTGAAGAGCAGTTGCAAGTTGATAAAGCCCACTTGTCTGAGCATGAATGTTCCCGCCGATGGTAGCAGAATGTTGGGGCAGTTCCAAGCATTTCTGTGTGGATTATCTGTTGCATCTGGGAAACTATCACACCTAGGCTACATGGGAGAGGTGGCCTTAGGTTTGAACTTTCCACGTCTGACCATGCCTGTCCAACTCTGTTCCTCATCGGGTACCTTGTTTCAAGCCACAGCTTTCTTGGATTCTGGTTCAGCTGGAAATATTGTTTATACTTCTCTGATTTCCAAGTATGGTCTCCATGTGGTCTGTCTCAACAAACCCTTATGTCCATTAATGGAGAGTACCAGAGAGAGACTTATTTCAGTTTCCAACTGAACCTCTGACACTTCAAGTGAGGGCGTTACATAAAGAGAAGACGGTATTCCACGTGTTGCCACGTTCCTCCTTTGCAAATCTTCTGAGACTTCCGTGGCTACAGCGCCAAGTTCCCATGCTCAATTGGCAAACAGGCAAGGTCACACAATGGGGACAAGACTGCCATTCCCACTGTCTTATGGCATCTGCTGCATGCCATTTCCACTCCACTTCCCAGTCTCCCATCTCCACACCAGGAATTAGCAGATGTCCTCTGTGAGAAGCAAGAAGAGACTCTTCCAACTCTTTGGGTCTACAATTGTCCTATTGACCTCCTCCCTGGCATGGCTCCCGGGAGTCTATCCTCTTTCTGTACCTGAGACTCAGGCCATGTCGGCCTTTGTTAAAAAGAACCTTCTGAAAGGCTTCATCAGCAAGTCCTCCTCTCCAGTCGATGCCGGGTTCTTCTTTGTGGAAAAGAAAGAATGTTCTCTACATACCTGAATTGACTACCAGAGTCTGAACAAGATATCTGTTGCCTTTGATCTCCAAGCTCTCTGACTGTCTTCATGGAACCAAGATCTTTACTAAACTTGACTTGTGATGAGCCTATAATTAATTTGCATTTATGAAGGCGATGAATGGAAGATCGCCTTCCATACCTGTGACGGATGTTTTGAATATCTAGTCATGCAGTTTGGCCTATTCAATGTTCCTGCCTTCTTCCAAGACTTTGTCAATGAGATCTTGAGAGACCTCCTGCATGTATGTATCTTGGTATATCGTCTAATCCTGATACTCATCATGTCCACGTTTGTCATGTTTTAAGACGCTTACGAAGCAATCACATGCTGGAGACTACTATTCTGGGCCACTATCTTCATTACCCACTGTAACGGGTCGCGCCGCGATCTGGTCCACGGACCGCGGGCGCACCCGTGTCCCTCTCGGCGGGTCCCCGGCGGGGACGGGTGGCGCCGCGGGCCGGGCTGCTGGCCGTGGTCGCACCCGTCCCATCCACTCACCTGACCTCGCTCCTGTTCTACTCTCTTCCCCTGTCGGCCGGAATGCGCGTGGGCGCCCCTTCCCCTGTCTTGCCGTGTTTTCTGACCTCTGCTTACGTTTCTCGATTCTGAACCTTTGCCGCCTGTCCCCGATTCGCGATTCTGTACCACGCTTACCCTCGGCCGCCACCGCAAGCAAGTCACATCAGGGGTAGCGACCTGGTAGACTCCCGCCGCAGCAAGTCCATGCCGCTTTTAGGCGGGCTATGTTGAAAACCGGGACCTACTTAGATTCCACTCCCTGGCGTGGCTTACACCATCGCTTGCGGTGGTCCAGCGGATCCACTACCAAGTCTGTCACAGTCACACTGGCCCAGCAATGGCTGGGGAGGCTACAATCTGCTGTGCGACACCACTCAGGCCTCCTAGGCACTGGGTTGCTCTACTCAGTCGTTGCTGCACACCCTCCAAATATATTTTCTTCTACCATTAGCCCATTGTTGTCCCTCTCTATTGCAGAAGTTGGCCCTTGACCCCTCAGCAATGGCGGTACACATACTCTATTCTAATCTCCACTGCTCCCATCTATTGGGAACAACACAAAGATACAATCTCTCAGAGCAGACAATATACCCTGTGTATGCTGCCGAGCACAGAGAACTTTATAGAGAAGTGAACAATCAGCCACTCCACCCTAAATGACTTCAGCCGCGCAGCAAGATCAGCTGATCTGTCCTGAAAGTTATGTAAGGCAGTTACATAGCAAATACCTCATCTCTCATCTAGTAAGAGAAGATGGAACGGACAGAGGATTCCTGCTTCTCAGAACAACACAATCCTTTATGGAGCCAGAAACCATTTGTAGCCGCTCCCAACTATAACAAGATGGGATACGGTGTATACTCCACTGCTGCTGGAGGAGATTAGGAGAAGCTTCATTACATCAATCTATAGAGGATTTCGTCGATTACCTCACAATCCAGTGGGATTTCTTGCTCTTCCTCTTTAATGTTCTGGGAATATAGAGGACGGGGACATCTCTCTGGTGGATTTCTCCTACTGGATCCATCTATAGGACATAAACACAGGGACTGAATCTATTGTTTCTATGTGATGATCAGATGATGGGGATCTAGGGGACCCTCACACCGGTCTCCTCTATAATCAGGGAGGGCTCCTCTTACCCGGTGATGTGAGGGGCGGCTGATCCTCCGTCATTTACGTCCTTGTACAGATCCTTGTGTCCCTCTAAATTTCTCCCACTCCTCCATGGAGAAATAGACGGCGAATCCAGAACCCTTATAGGAACCTGACACAGACAATGAGACAATTCTCCTCCAGACCCTTCATCCCTTGGGGTGTCCCAGCATTCCCAGCAGCGCTCACATCACCAGTAAGAAGCTCAGAGATTCTGGTGGTCAGTCTTGGACCTTCTGTATCAGTGAATGAGGTGGAGGCTCAGGGGGTCTGGGGCTGCTCCGTCCCCCTGACACACGGGGGGCCACACACTACAGAAAGACTTCCCTTTACTACTGTGTAATCCTGTGTATGGAGAGACCCCGATCACTACATAGATTCTAAGGAGCCTTCACCTTCCAGTCATGTCCTGTCTTATTAATAGAGATAGGAGTGATGTCATGTGAGACACTCACCTCTCCGGTGATCACGTGGATTATCTCCAGGGTGAGCTCTAATATCCTGGCCACCGCCGTCTGGTTCCTGTCCTCGTCCATCCTTGTGGGGTCAGTCACCATAGTGACCATCGTCTTTCACAGATTCTTCCCCCAGGAAATGGCTACAGCACAAAATTCAAGGTTAAAAAAAGCGAAATCTTTTTAAAAGTAGAAAAACATAACGGGGCTGATTCCTCAAACCTTTGTGATCTCAGCCCAGAAAGTCTCACACTGCGCCGCAAGTATCCCGGTGCTGATGGATCTGGCGCAGGGTGGACCTATCTAATCTAACTTCACACCTTGTCTAAGTTGTCTTACTTTCTATCACGTACTGCGGCAATTTTTTTTTGCTTCTTGCTAAGCCACACCCCCTTCTGGTAACCACCCCCTTTGCTGAGGCCACACCCCTTTGTCAGACAAGGCGCAGAGGTGTCTGGAAACCGTCGAATACATAATAAACGTGGGGTGAGGCAGGGACATTATTTCTCTTGATAAATTTGCCCCATTGATAACGAACCATTTGGAATCACTAGAATCGCACCAACCTGCAGATACAGATCGTGTCATGGAGACCGAACCGAGACTCTGTGTTTCTCCACAGAAATGTCTTCATGGGCAGCACCCCGACCAGTGCTCAAGGTGCGGGGACCCAATTGCAAACCTCCCCCATTGTGTTTGGTCCTGTCCCATCATCCAAACGTTTCGGAATAGGATTTCACTCTCCACAAATCCGCCTCTGCCCTATAACATCTCACTGGCTCCAGCCCGGGCTCTATTTGGGGAGGCGCCTTCAGAACGCCGTGCTGCCTCAGGTACGAGCAAACGACTGTGGCATCTCCTCAGCAGCCTCAACAATCCTGCAAACATGGCTGAACCCGAGCGCCCAACCCTGTGGACATTCACAGAGAACCTGACTTCTCTCTTACACTCTGGATTCACGCTACATTATCCAAGGAATAAAGGGATGAAAACGCTCTGGGGGTCAGGACCCCAGAATCCAAACTCTCCCGTCCCAGAGTAAAAACAGAATTAACGAGCGTTTCACATACACCTCCTGGTTCTTGGAGAATCCTGAACGGACAACATATGACAACCGGCCCTGGTGGTGGAGGTCTTCTACTCCAGTATCCTGCGGCTCCGACCATCCTCATCGCGCTGTTCCCTTTCCTCCCTTTACCCTTTCCCCCAATTTTTTCGGGGTTTTTTTTTTCCCCGGGGGGC
>JAODAL010027529.1:0-54800 GCA_025379985.1 Phyllomedusa bahiana
GGGAAAAAATAATGGGTCAATGTCAGGCGGGTATATAGATATAGGGTCACTGTCAGACAGGTAAAATAAATATAGGGAACTCTCAGGCAGGTATAATAGATATAGGGTCCTCAGGCAGGTATAAAGATATAGGGTTACTCTCTAGCAGTATAAAATAGATATAGGGTTACCTCTGGCAGTATATATAGATATGGGGAAACCCTCTCAGGCAGGTATATATGATATAGGGTCCACTCTCAGGCAGGTAAATAGATATAGGCACTCGGGCGGGTTTATATAAGGCACTCAGGCAGGTATATAGGGGCACAGGCAGGTATATAAAGGGGCACAGGCAGGCATATAGGGGCACTGAGGCAGGCATATAGGGGCACAGGCAGAATTTAGGGGCACAGGCAGTATATAGGGGCACACAGGCAGTATATAGGGGCGCAGGCTGTATATAGGGTCACAGGCAGGTATATAGGGCACAAGCAGGTATATAGGGCTCAGGCAGGTATATAGGGGCACTGAGGCAGGTAATTACATTGCGCCGCTGCCAGCTGAGCAGCACGGGGCCAGTCCGACACTGTCTGCGGGGCAGGGAGCGCTTGCTCTCTGCTCCGCAGAAGCCCTCAGCTGTATGTGCGTCCAGCGGACGCACCTGCAGCTGAAGGGCCAGTCGGTGCTCCAGGCACACGGCAGCGGCCTGGAGCCCGGGAGGTTCGGGGCACAGGGGGTTGTATCCGGACCCCAAGCCCCGGATAAAACTGCCTAGCGACGCCCCTGTCATTGTGTATGAGTGTATGTGATCTGCAAGGATGGATTCATACTCAAACCAGTTCACATGGATGAGTGGCCGAGAGAATAGCACGAAAATATTCCTCACACCATAACACTGCCACCACCAGCTTGTGTTCTTCCAGCAATGGTTTCAGGGTGTCTGTTCTCTAAAGTTTCTCCCCTGACACGCCAACGTTTGTCCGTTCGATGAACCAAAAAACATTACTCCTCAGAGAAGGAAACCTTTTGCCAATCAGTGGAGATTAAATTCTTTTCTGTTGTTGCAGCTTGGTAAGCAGACATCCATTCACATCTGTCTGCTCCCGGGCCCTATACACAGTTGAATTGTTGTGTTGAAAAAACATCTGATACCCCCCTTGGTCGCTTCGCCCTCATGCACCGTCATAGCCACCGTTCACCTCTTACATTAGTGATGCGCGGTGCTCCGCAGTTTCTACATCACGTATTCACAGTGTTGCCGTTTCTCCAATCACCATACACTTTCACCACAGCAGACGCCAACCATCACAAACTGTGCATTTTCAGAAACACCACCACCCTTGGCCTGAAAGGCAATAATCATTCCTTTTTGCAACTCTGATAAATTCCCTTTTTACTCATGAAAGCAACGAGGGTATATGTGTAGACAGCCTATCACACACCCTATATACCCACCAAGCAAGCGCACGCCACATGACTTTCTTCATGAGCTACGTGCTGCCAACGTCAAAAGTAGGAAGTGGTCGTAATAATGTGACTCAGCTGTGTATAATTGAGTTTGCTGGGCTGTGCTCAGAACTCCCATAAAATTGACCAAGAGAGTGGTGCATGCAGGGTAAGCTTTATTCCCAGCAGCAAGCACAGACTAGGCCTGTAATGGAAGTAGCATGGTGGGAACATCCTTTTACCAGGTTGCCCCTAACCCAATGCAGAGAATAGACTCTACTAAGGCTGCCTTAGAGTATGTTGACAAGGGTCCTTTTATTATAGGCAAATATACTGTGGTTTTAAACTTTTCTGCAAAGTCAATGGATTCACTACATTGTAAAGTAATGGAGGTAACCGTTACATACATGCCAACTCTCCCGTTTTTGGCGGGGGGGTCCCGCTATTTGGGGTCCCCTCCCGCCCTCCCGGGGGAGTTGGCAGGCGGCGGGGGTCCTTTAAATGGCCGCGGCGACAGAAAAAACGCTAGTGCCTACTCTGGCGCCGCCGGGCCCGCTCCTAAAGCGGGTGTAGCGGCCGCTGCGCCCGCTTCAACCCGCCCTGGAGTCCCACTGTTGCGGGGAGGAGGCAGGAGGGAATCGCTCCCTCCTCCCTCCTCCCCCTGTATGTCCGGCGCCGGTGTGTGCGCCGCACTTACAGGTCAGCGGGGCAGGGAAGTGACGCGCGGCTGCAGGGGAGTGACGCGCGTTTCTCTCACTTCCCCCTGCGCCGCTGAGGAGATCGTCCGGAGGCGGCCCGTGCTGCAGCGGGGGCACTACCTTGGCAACTAGGGGGCAATACCTGGCAACAGAGGGGGGGGACCTACCTGGCAACAGAGGGGGCACCTACCTGACAACAGAGGGGACACTACCTGGCAACAGAGGGGACACTACCTGGCAACAATGGGGGCACTACCTGGCAACAGAGGGGGGCACCTACCTGCCTATGGGGGGTTACTACCTGGCAATAAGGGCATCTACCTTGCTTTCTTCCAAAGCCGTTATGCAGTTAGGTGGAGTGGGGTGGTTTTTTTTAAAGGGGCGTGGCATCCCACAAGTTTGGGGTGCCCTGAAAATTTTTGCCCGCAACGCGCCCCCCGCCCAATAAGTCCCCCTCTTTTTCATTTTCAAAATTTGGGAACATGAGGAAAACCTAGGATTTTTGCTGTACCTGTAGTAATAGTGGCCCTGCTACAGACTTGGAAATCCACAAGGTGTTCATTAATCTGCAGATTTTTAAAACATTTTTCTGGCAAAGTGAGAAGGTATAAAAAAAACCTCTTCAGGTGCTTTACTGGTAGAATTTTCTGGGATCAGACAGATCAGTCCTGAAGGTGTGAACATGGCCTTACATTTCCATCTATTAAATGTAGATAGCAGTAACCAGCAGCCAGGAAGCAGCTATTGTTCTCTGTCAAATAGGGGATAATAGTAGAGACCTAGCTGTGGAGCGAGTGATGGAGCATGTTTCCACCATCACTCAGCTCATTAGGTGGAAGTGCACATTACTATAAACTCTGAACACCAGGTGGCATCACATTACAAAGTAAGTCTTTTACATCATGGAAATAGCAACCAGTGTTATTTTTTAGTGGTCTATACCTTGGGTCCCAAACTCGGCTGGATAAATGTGCTCCACATAGATGTTTGGGGGCCCTTTTTCCCTTTTCAAGTTGGGGCAGAATACAAATGATTGTCCAGGTTGTTATGTGACGATGCCAAATATGTGTACTTTTTCTATTTTTTATTTCTTTTGTGTGATGAACATTTATAATAGGGAAAGGGTGGAGTGTGTTTTTTACTTTATTTTTTTTTCTTTCTTACATTTTTTTTTTTTGTTCCCTGTCTCATTATGGGACTGAACTGAGCGATCACTTAATCGCTGTCATAATACATTACATTACTGTACATGACTGCAATGTATTATGCCAGCTGTCAGCCAGCATGTTAAGCTCTGCCTCCTGGCAGGCCTAGATTGTTATAAAAACTATTTGGCTTTGCACATCCAAAAAAAGTTTTTGAAAAAAATGGCATAGGTGGGGACCTTTGTGGGAGCAATATACATACACATTCCAATACCAGTAGCACACTATCAACTAAAGAAACTATCAAAAGGCACATAGGAATTTTTGAAAAAGCATTTCTGCTACTTAGGATACATGAAAATTTTTGAGGTTCTTAGTTCACATTTTTGATCAAAACTACTTAAGCCCACCTCCCGATCTTTCAAAGGGACCTCAATACAGGTGGGAACCTACACTAACGTTTCCTCTCTTTAGGGCCTGTTCAGACCTCCATACTTCAGGGAGTGAAGGCTCCAACTACAAGGTACTCTGCATTGATTTAAAAACCTGTGAAGGTGGGCGGAATGCGGAAAACCAACAAGGAGGCAGCCACTCCTCCATACACAAGCTAGAAAACAATATTTGGCTGTAGGACCCACCTGCATTTGAGGTCCCCTTGTTGATGGGAGGTGGGCTTAAACAGTTTTGATCATAAATGTGAACTAAGAACCTCCAAAAATATTCATGTATCCTAAGTAGCAGAAATGCTTTTTCAAAAATTCCCATGTGCCTTTTGATAGTTTTTTTAGTTGATAGTGTGCTGCTGGTATTGGAATGTATATATATCCATTACTAGGCCTTCAGTCATTGGCATCACATGCCTAAACACTACTGACCGGGGCAGCCAGAACCGCCACACTTATCTTTTTAAAATATTTCCAAAAATGTTACTTCCAGAATGGGGAATAACTCAGGCTGATGTGGAGCATATGTTTCCAAGACTTTTTACTGAAAATGAATATCTCGACTAGTGTCAGAATGAGGTGCCTAGGGCCCACCAATGAAATTTCCCTCTGGGGACACACCAGTGAAGCTGATTCTTGCAACCCACCAGTGAAATTTCATTCTGGTTAACCACCAGTGGAGTTGATATTTAGAGCCCACCACTGGAGTTGATTCTAGGGGCTCACCAGTAAAATTTCATTCTGGGGGTCCACCAGTGAAGATGATTCTGGGGGTCCACCCTTCAGCTACTATATAGTATCTCACAAAAGTAAGTACACCTTTCACATGTTTGTCAATATTGCACTATATCTTTTCATGGGACATTGCTGAAGATATGACTCTTTGATACAATGTAAAGTAGTCCGTGTACAGCTTGTTTAACAGTGTAAATTTGATGTGCCCTCAAAATAACTCAACACAGTCATCAAGTCTAAGCCTATGGCAAAAAAGTGAGTACACCCAATTTGCATTTTCCGCTACCAACGGTTCATGTGCTCGTTAAATGTTATGAGCGTCCAAGGTGTGGTGGAGCAGGTGTGTTAAATTTGGTGTTACGGCTCTCACACTCTCATACTGGTGACTGGAAATCCAACATGGCTCCTCATGGCAAAGATCAGAAAAAAAGAATTGTTGTTCTTCATAAAGATGGCCGAGGCTATAAGAAGATTGCCAACACCCTGACACTGAGCTACAGCGCGGTGGCCAAGAACATACAGACAGGTTCCACTCAGAACAGGCCTCGCCATGGTCGACCAAAGAAGCTAAGTGCACATGCTCAAACGGAAGGTGGAGGAGCATAAGGTCTCTAATATCCACCAGCTCCGTGATGTCATCATGGGGGAGGGAAGAGGATTCCAGTGGCTGCAACCTGTGAAGCTGTAGTGACCTTCATGCCCAAAAGAGTTAAGGCAGTGCTAGAACAAATTTAACACACCAGCTCCCCACTCACACCTGAGACTTTCTAACACTAACAAGTTACATAACACTGTGGAGAGAAAATGGCAAATTTGTCCATTTTCACTTACAGGTGTACTCACTTTTGTTGTCACTTAGGGGTGTACTCACTTTTGTTGCCAGCGGTTTAGACATTGGTGGCTGTGTGTTGAGTTATTTTGAGGGCATAACAAATTTGAATTCTTATCCAAGCTGTAGACTGACTAATTTACATTGTATCAAAGTGTCAGATCTTCAGTGTTGTCCCATGGAAAGATATAATACAATATTACAAAAATGTGAGGGGTGTACTGACTTTTGTGAGACACTGTACCTGTCTCTTATACTCTGCCTTTTACTTTTTGCCTTTCTAACTCTTCCAAGGATGTATATGCAATTTAAAAGAAACTCCAAGTCTGCCATGCTCAGAGGCCCACCGGTGTTTCCCCTGTTCCCAGGTGGCCAGTCCAAGCCTGATCTCACCAGTATTACAGAAATGGATGCACAACTAAATTCTTGGCATCCTCATTCTGCGGTCTTGTCTTAGATCCTAGGGAACATTCACCCATTGGAGAGACACATCATCAATGCCTCTAACCCAGGAGTGTTGACTTTCTAATCGCCTCTATATTTCCCATACTCCAGTTTACAAACCATAGATATTCGTCCTGGGGGCTAGTAATGCTTCGGAGGTGAGCAGTAGATTCCCACAGAGTTTCTGACACTACTTATTGCATAAACGCTAATAAGAAGAATTAGACTAAGCTGGTTTTAAGAGCTTGAAAAAAGCGCTCTGTTCAGAAGGGTAATCCAGTGACGAGTCCAGGCATCAAGATGCACAGAGACACTGCTAATGATCAGTACAAGGGACAGCTCTGAGGATGCTCAATTTGGTCATATGGATATTGGTCTCATCACTCCTCATACATTTGGGTAAGATCTCCTTCATCTGAAGGCTCTGGTTCGAGTTGTGTGCTCTTTACCAAAATGTGACCCATAATGATATGATATTATTCATGTGCCGTTAAAGGGCTGTTCTCAGCATAGACTTTGATAGCTTCTCCCTAGGATATGCCATTAGAGTCTGACAGGTGCTGGTAGCACATATCTCGGGAATGTGCCCCCAAAAGTTACAGCTCAGAATAAAGAACCGATTGCGCTTGTACATATCTCTCCGTTCTGTTCTATGGGAGCTCCTAATACTAGTGAGGGTCATAACTTTCAGGGACCCATTCCCGAGATAGGTGCGGGTCCCAGAAGTGGGAAATCCATCTATTATACTTAGATGGAATATCCTACTATAGAAACACCTCTATAAAGGGGTTGTCTTACTACAACATTAATTGAAGCTAGAAGCTGAAGTGCCCTCTATTGGATGTAACAAATCCTCAATTTGCTTCTGACTCACTGAGTATTTGGAAAACTCTGCTCTGCACTGACCAGGGTCAAACCCCCGAAACAGCTGTTTGCAGATGAGTTTTGCTGGCTTGACTATCATCCCTTTTGCTTTTCAAAGACTCAGTGAGTCAGAAGCAAATTGAGGATTTGTTTCATCCAATAGAGAGCGCTTGAGCTTCTAGCTCTTTTCCCATAATGCAGATGCTTAGTGGGGTGCAAAAAGGCCGTCTTCAAATCCCCACACACCTATATGGTGCTCTCTCCAAGGAGAGATACTACCCTTTCTATTAGGTCGCTAGGATATGCTATCAATGTCTGATAGGTATGGGTCTCACCTCTGGGACTCGCAACTATCTCCTAAACAAGCCCCCAAACCTCTCTGTTCTGGACGGAGAGGAGGTCAGGACTCTTCTATAGACTTGAATGGGAATTCCGAGTTTAGCCAAGTGGCAATACTCAGCTGTAATCAGAACTCCAATTTGTTTCTATGGGAGAGTTCTGACCACCTCTCTGTACGGAATGGAGAGATTTCGGGGCTCATTTAGGATATGGAACCAGGTCACACCTCTGGGACTCACACCTATCAGACACTGATGGCATGTTCTAGCAATATGCCATTAGTGTCTGTATATCACAAGGGAAAGGAGCTGAGAAGCTCAAGCACCCTCTATTGGATGTAACAAATCCTCAATTTGCTTTTGACCCACTGGGTCTTTGGAAAGCAAAAGGGATATTAGCCAGGCCAGCATCACCCAGCATCATCCCTTTTGCTTTCCAAAGACCCAGTGGGTGAAAAGCAAATTGAGGATTTGTCACATGCAATAGAGGGAGCTTGAGCTTCTCAGCTCCTTTCCCATAATGCCTTGTGATATGCAGATGCTTCGTGGAGTGCAAAAGACAATTTCGAATCTCCACACGCCTATATGGCGCTCTGCCTAAGGAGATCTTCCATTAGTGTCTGTAGTGAGACAACCCCTTTAAGTTTTGTAGTAGATTTACAGCTGGTTTTACAAACAATTTTTTTTTGTAGGTTTTAAATAAGTTTTCGGAGCCAAAGCCAGAAGTGGAACCAGTAGGAGGGAGAAGTAAAAGTCCTTTCTTTATACTTCCAATTCCCTTTGAATTCACTACTTATTTTAGCTCCAAAAACTGCATGAAAAACTGCTTTTCCAAAAACGGCCCAAAATGAAGACCATGTAGAAGCCCAACAGCTTCTTTTTTGTCTCTTCCCGTTTAGGTGTCCACTGTGAGCAAGACGTCAATGAGTGCGAGTCGAATCCCTGTAGGAACGGAGGCACTTGTGAGAATCTTGTAGGCAGTTACATCTGCCACTGTCCTACAGACGTCTTGGATGGACGCTACTATGGAGGTCCACACTGTACGCAGGTGCTTGTTGGCTGTGAGGAGCATATATGTCAAAACGGTGGCTCCTGCGTGCCTCATTTAATGGACAATAAGCGCGACCATACCTGCCTGTGTGGGCCCGGATTTGCAGGTCCTTATTGTGAGACACAGACCACGCTCTCATTTAATGGAAGGACTATCCTCCCTCTTATATTACAGCCTCAAAGAGGTGAAACTTTCAATGCATCTATAACTTTCCGCACTGTGCAGCCATCCGCTGCGATATTACACCTGGGAGACCAAGCCACCACCATGAGACTATACCTGCAGGATGGCTTCATGTTCTTATCTTTCCACCATTGTAGTCATTTGCACACTCTATTACATTTGCCTTACAATGTCAGCGATGATCTTTGGCATACAGTGGAAGTAATCCTCCAAGAACATATTCACTTCAGGTTGCTTGAACCTTCTTGTGGATCCACCTGTTGGATCCAGTCTCGCCTCGGAGAAGGTTTAAATTTTGACTTCCAGAAAATGTTTTTTGGAGGGGAATCGTCGGCACAAACCAAGCAGGAATCCAACATGACCAATGAAATCCGCCCGCGGTTTGTAGGCTGCATGCGTGATCTCAAGGTGGGATCCGTCATTGTTACAGAAGAAGATGGGAAATCGGCTAATATTGAAGTTGGTTGCAAGAGACGGGACCATTGTGAGAGTCGGCCATGTGGACACAGAGGCAAATGCATCAATTTATGGATGAGCTATGACTGTGATTGCCATCGGCCTTACAGGGGACAGAACTGCTCCACAGGTAACCACAACTGGTTCAGGGGTTCAGATATATGCCAAGACAAAAATAAGAAAACTTTGAGTGACAACCTGGTATAAAGGGAGAGGGGACCCTGACCTAGAGGGCTTACAATCCACAAGGGAGGGGAAAGGAGGCAGAAGGTAAGAGTAGAAGGATCTCAATGGGGGTGTAGTGGCTGCAGGATTACTTTAGGGTGTAGACTATGCTGGAGGGATGGGTTAAAGTTTGTCTCAAACTTGGCCATTTCACTGAACACCTTCTACGTCTGGGCTGTCCAAGGAGGTTGTAGTTCTGGAATTTGACAGCACTGGAGGATAATGGGTTCCTGGTCACTTCAGACTTGGTTAGTCTCAAATCTTTGGCAGTTAAAGGGGGTCTTCTCACCATGCTGAGTCACAGGCAGCTTTATACTCACTATTCTTGGTCAGGATTTGGGTGGTTCTATAACCCGTTAACGACCGCCCGCCGACTTTAGACGTCGCTGCAGACATCGGGGTTTGCGGCGCCCGGCGCCGCAATTGCGCTAGGATCGGGGCTGTACTACACAGCTCCGATCCCAGAGCATGTCCTGCGTGCACCGGGGTGCGGAGGAAATCTCCGCAACCTGATGCTTTAACACTTTGATTGCGGCGGTGCGTTACCGCAGCGCAATCAAAGGGTTCCCCTGCTCTGTCGGGTGATCGGAACACCCGGTGACCCGACAGAGCCCGGGGAACGGCTGCACAGTCAGCTAGAGTGGCCCCAGAGCTGTCTGTGTATGAAGCCAGTGATTAGGACGCACTGTGAGCTGTCCTGATCACTGCCTGTGTCAGACTGACACAGATTAGAATGTATTAGTATATATGAATATGCTAATACATTACTAAGTGTAAAAAAAAAAAATTAAAAAATGTCAAACAGTTCTCCCTTCATGGGAGTAAAAAAAAAAAGTTAAAAAAACCCATAAAAAGTGTAAAAAAAAATAGAAAAATAATAATAAAATAAAAATAAATAATTTAATAAAAAATAATTGTGCATAAATTACACGCACAAAAAAACCTACACATATTTGGTATCCACACGGCCGTAATAACCTGTAGAAGTAATCGAACAAGGTAGTAGGTGTGAAATGTGAATGGTGTAAAAAAAAAAAAAAAAAACCAAAATTTAAAAAAAAAAAAAAAAATACTGCAATTATTTATAAGTTAACTTAAACTATTCCCCCATAAAGTACAACTTGTCTCGAATAAAAACGAGGCGTCATCCAACTGCATCACTGAAAAAATAAAAAAGTTACAACTGTTGAAACGCAAGGAGGCAAAAACGAAAAAAATGTTCTGGTCATTAACTACTTTTCAGGCGTTCGGATTAAGGGGTTAAAAGCAATCAGCAAATTTAGCTTCTCCTTAAAGGGGTTGTCTCACTACATTGATTCATCTCACCTCCGTCCTGTTTTTTTGGGTTTTCCCTTTTAAAATTCAGGGCGTTTACGGGCTTCTACTAGGCTGCAGTAGAAGCCAGGTCTGTAGCTAAAGCAACCAGTGCGGGCACCCTTTAAAGAAGACCAAACAGGTTTGTAGATATGGGAAACCTGAGGAGCTGATGCAGCCCATACAAGGGGGGGATATCTCAGGATAGGTAGGACACTGGTAATGGACACATATTACAAAGTGACTTGTTTTTGCAAGATCTTTAACATAAAAAGCAATCCTTGTAGTGAGACAACCCCTTTAACTAGCTGAGACATTTCAAAGATATAAGTGTGTATAATCTGTGTAAACAAAAGTACAAGTGCTGTGAAGGAATGAAAACAATTGCTTATCTGTTAACAAAAGCTTATCTTGTTAGAGATAAAGTCTCTGCTCCGGAGAGAGCTCCGACCATGGTTGACATCACTCTCTGCTCTCTGTCTTAACTGGAAGGGAGATATGGATGGCAACCTAGAGACACCTGTGTACATTTAGAGCAGATAAATTATTACTTATCTCCTGACCAGGGGAATATCAAAAGAGCAGTATATTTAGAAAAAGTCTTCATTTACCATTTCCTACATGTTGAAAGATAATCTTTGTAGTGAGAAACCCCCTTTGAGGGGGTTGTCCACCTTAAAATGTGTTAATAATGTCTTATTATTTATATTAAAGGAAATCACACAATTTTCTAATACACGTTTATTAAAAATTCTGCTCCCGTACCACTTTTACATCAATGCCGTCAACCCGCATCTAGAAATTAAACATGGTACAGTACCCATTCCTGTCCATAGTAATGGCTGCTATGGAGTAACTGTAGGGACTAAAGAATCCTGTAACCTCCTGGCATTCAGATAGCGGCAGGGTCCACATGTGGTAGCTGAATGGAAATAATGGTGGAATAATGAATCTAGATATTACCACAACTTCTTCACTGTGTGTAGTTACCTGTATAACTGCTTTTTTTCCAGGGTTCATGTTGTTAATAAAGTTATTGACACTGATTTAGATAAGACACTGCTGAAGGAGAAATTTTGCTCCTCAATAACCTACTGTTACCTGGATACCAGGGGTCACATGACCTGTGTGGTGGTCACATGATCAGACACTGCTGGAGATAGAAATACTGGAGAAGTTCTGATCCTCCATACACTACTGTTACCTGGATACCAAGATCACATGACCTGTGTGGTGGTCATATGATAAGATGCTGCTGGAGGTGGTAATACTGGAGAAGTTCTGCTCCTCCATACACTACTGTTACCTGGGTACCGGGGTCACATGACCTATGTGGAAGTCACATGATAAGACGCTGCTGGAGGTAGTAATACTGGAGAAGTTCTGCTCCTCCATACACTATTGTTACCTGGATACCAGGGTCACATGACCTGTGTGGTGGTCACATGATAAGAAACTGCTGGAGGTGGTAATACTGGAGAAGTTCTGCTCCTCCATACACTACTGTTACCTGGATACCAGGGTCACATGACCTGTGTGGTGGTCACATGATAAGACGCTGCTGGAGGTAGTTATACTGGAGAAGTTCTGCTCCCTCCATACACTACTGTTACCTGGATACCAGGGTCACATGACCTGTGTGGTGGTCACATGATAAGAAACTGCTGGAGGTGGTAATACTGGAGAAGTTCTGCTCCTCCATACATTACTGTTACCTGCATACCAGAGGTCACTTAAAGAGAACCTGTCACATAGTTTTTGCCCCCCTTGCTGAGGACAGAACAAGTTAGTGTCAGACCTGCTGTTTCCAGCGTTGTGTCCCTTATTCTCTAAGATGCTGCAGTTTTAGAGTATTTAATGCTCAAATCTGCAGTTTTCAGCCAGAAAAGAGTCATGAAGAGTCAGTTTTTTCCTTACCCCGCCCACCTGAGGCTAGCCCCGCCCACCTCACAACTGATAAACCTATTACTTTGAATAGGTAGAAACATGTTAATAACTGCCAGGTGGGCGGGGCTAACACCTGCTCACAAATAAGATTTCAGTAATTAATACTCTAAGGCTATGTTCACACGGCTGATTTTGGGACGGATTTCAGTCCGTATTGCCCGCCGTACTGCGCGCAAATATGGCTGAAATCCGTCCCTGTCATTACAGTAATCCACAGTTCTCACAGAGACCTATGTATTCCGTTTCCTCTCCATTCTTGGACAATACGCAGGGCGGGGAGAAAGTGACACGCACATTATCCCGGCGGGATACGCGCCATGGATAATGGATAATGAAAGTCTATGGGGCCGGCAAGCTGACGGCCCCTCGTCCCCGCCCCGCCCCCGTACACACGCCGTAATTGCGGGCAATATTCGTCCCGCAATTACGGCGTCAATCAGCCATGTGAACATAGCCTATAACTCCAGCATCTTACAGAATAAGGGACACAGCGCTGGAAACAGCAGGTCTGACACTAACTTGTATTGTCCTCAGCAAGGGGGGCATAATCTATGTGACAGGTTCCTTTTAACAGTTTGTCCATTCAGTTACTCCATGGGAGCCATTACTATGGACAGAAATGTGAGCTGTACCATTTTTTCCTAGATAGGGGCCTACTGCATTGGTAAAAAAGAGTCACAGGATTCAAATTTGTAATGCATGTATATTATAAAGTTAAGTGATTTCCATATAATAAGTAAAAACTTCATAAACACTATGGACACCCCCTTTAATGTGCTGTTTTATCTCAATGAGTTTATTGCGACCCTGTTGACTATTTGCCACAAAATGTGTGATGTTTCTGTGATCAGGACTGGAACAAGGTATTTTGGTGCACTAGGCAAATAAGGCACATAGAACCCTCCCTCCCCCCAAAACGGAAAATTCAGCCCACCCCATGCCTCCTTGAGCCCCCTTCCTGCCTATAATGAAGTGGCGCTTTAGGCGGTTGCCTACCTTCTCCTTCCTGTCTGTGACCATGCCACGTCTTAGCAATTTCAAGAGGGCTGCATCCCTCTGAAAGACTTTTAACAATGTTTACCTTTTCAGAGTCAGTTAAATCCCCTTTTTTGGCCCAATTTGCCTGAGGAGAACAAGCTGCCTAATAATTATAAACACCATAACTCCTTAATGACCGCTCACCGACTATACAGGAGTTTTGCAGCCCTGTTCACAGCCCTGTTCCTAGAGCCGTCTCTGTAAGCGCTGAGAAGTGGAGGAAGCCTCTGATCCCTGACATTTAACTCTTTGATTGCTGCTGTCCGTGCTGCAACATAACCAAAGGGCATTCATTGGGTGATCGGGATTCCCGGTGATCCGACGAAGCAGGGGAACGTCTGTACAGTCAGCCCTGGGTACCTAGAGTAGTCCCAGGGCTGTCTCTGTAACAAGTCTGCAGTCAGGGCACAGTGTATGCTGCCCTGACTGCTGCCTGTGTAAATGTGTAAAAACAAAATTGTAAAATAGTTATCCCTGCTTGAGATTATAAAGTAAAAAACAAACAAAAAAGTGGAAAAAAATAAAAAAAAATTGTCAAAAATAATTGGGGGCAATTACACTGACACACCCCAACAGATCTATACACATATTCAGACTTAACTGCCCCCAAAAAAGTACAGTTTTTACCAATTAGTATATACGGGCCTGTATTACCGAATGTGAAGTTATGAAAAAATTAAAAAATTACGGGAATTGTTTGAAAGCCAAATTGGATTTTGGCAAAAACTTAGAAAATGGTGCTGGCTTATTAAAGTGGCTTATAACATTGCACTACATGGGATTCAAGCTTACAATCATGTTCTGTTTTTTTGGGGTTATCATTTTTTCAATTCCCGTGGATGAATCTATTACCCCGAGTTTTCTACTGGCTGCAGTTAAATTCTCTTTTCTCCAGATCTATGCAACCATTGGTGGCAAGCCTCTACCCGGTAAACAGATTGAACACGAGACTCCATTACTGCTATAGCAAACCAGTTTTTTCTGGGTTTCCCCGCCCTATCGGGGAAACTGAGCAAACAAGGCTGAGTCTAAAAGAAACCATAGTGCTGGCTCCTATCTGGAACGAAAACCAAAAAAAAGGTTTGTACGTCATTACAACCACTGATTTCATACCACATGGAGATTGAACAGGTACAGTATACAGGTTACCCAGTTGCTGGGTGACCTATCCCTGGGGGGAGGAAGTAAAAAGGTCTGTAAAACTAGGACTTAGGAGGTCTTTAATTTACAGCCCATAAAAAGTGGATTATCTAAGGAAAAGGTTAGAACAATGCAAGTAATGAACAACCTATTGCAAAGTTTTGATTTTGCAAGGACTCATTTAAGCATTTAAAAAGAAAGCACCAATTGTGCAAGACATCCCTTCTAAGGGGCCTTATCCAGTCTAGGTCATTAAATGGAATAAAGGGAAGTAAAATCCCATAAGCCTCATCCTGTCTAAAATTTACAAAATTAAAAGTATCACTACAAAAAGTTTTGCATCCAATTAAGCATTCAAGTTGTATACAATTACTTAGTGAGGTTGGAAAATTTTGGATAAAAAGAATGGCCATAACCTCAGAAACTCCACCCATAAAGGGAAAACAGCTTGTTTGAAGGCCCAGAAGACAAATTTTACCAACAGTTGCTAAGATAAATATACAATCTAAGACCAATGTGGGGGCAATTTAGGAGGAGATATACAAGACTGATAATCCCAAACGGGTACCAAGTTACACGTGGGTTCCAAGATCACCACAACAGTACAAATCAAACCCCAATATATGGACCCAAGATAGGACCAAAACTGTAACAAAGGGACCGTTTGAACACATTACTACCCTCTCAACCCTTTAGTGCCAATGTGTCCCCGGTTAAGCAGTACATAACCCCCTGAAATGGAGCTAATTAGGGTAAATGCAGATGAAACCAGTAGACTGTTTTAGACGACACTCCGTGTGTTAGGTAAGTCAGTGCATAATGTCCGGTTCAATAGATCTAGGAGACGCCAGCCAGAGCGATGGCCCAAAAAAGGGAACTTGGCACGCAAGACGTGTCTTTCGGGTGAACTCCTCCCCCCGAGGGAGGGGGAGGAAAGGGGGGGGATTCACCCCGAAACGTGCACGTCGGGGGGCGCAAGTTTCCTCTTTTCGCCATCTCTGCTTGGGGCCTGGCGTCTCCTTTGTCTTGAACGGGGAAATCCTGGACTTACCGAACGACCGGGGGGTCGCAACAAAACGCGAGTATTGCTTTAAACCCCAATTAGTCCATATAGGGTTATGCTGTGTATTACGGCCGAATGCCTGAAGTTGGATGTATATATTTTAAACGTGCTTTATTAAAGTTTTGAAATTTTACTTGGGTCCAATATTGTTTGAAAAAGACCAAAACAGTTTGGCATTTTTCAGGGCAGACCTTGAGGCCACACTCCTTTGGTCCTGCCTCCCTAAGCTTTTAACATGTGGCTATAAAATGACACTGAGCTTAGGGGGAAGGAAGACAAAGCGCAGCAAGTACATGAATATATGACTTTTTTTGGGTTCTGTGTATCTATTTTTATCACAAACCTGTGTTCACTGTGGATGAAATCGTACTTTACATTCCTGCTGAGTTTTCCATTACCTTGAATCTGATGTTAATTACTCTTTTTTTCCAGAGTCTGAGGCTGCCGGATTTGGTTTTGGGAATGTATCCTCGTACGCCGTGTTCCAAACAAGCATTCGACACAACGATGACATCACATTATCTGCATTTGTCAGAACAAGGCACGAGACCGGGATTTTATTTGCTATTGGAGACTCTGCTCCCAAGATTATAAAACCCTGGGTCGGGGGGGAAAAGACGCAAAAAAATGGGAAATGGGGATCAAGTCTAAGGGGAAACAGGGATCAGTGATGGTCGGGTTCATCTGGTTACTCTGAAATTGGCGCAAAACAAACTGGAGTTGTTCACGTCATTACACCCCTGGGTTTTTATATCCTGGTACAAAAGAGAACAGGAAACAGTTTTCCCCTAAGTTGGAGGTGGGGACCAATTGGAGACCAGGAGGAGAGGAGAGTATTTTAAAGGTTGCATACAAGAACTGAGGATTAATGGAACGGCTCTTGAATTTTTTACCAACTCGGAGTTGAAAAATTCAGGAAATTTATCTTTGGTGAATGTGACAAGAGGCTGCTTAAATGATACAGGATGCAAAAATTTAAAAAGCCTATAGATGGGTTTCATATTTGATTTAAGGGTCTTTGGGAGAGACATGTTTGCTTTAGTAAATACTGATATTTCAGCCACCAATTGTGCAAGTTCTTCCACTTAAACAGATGAGAGAGTCCTGTAATTGACATCATAGGTCGACCTTAATTATGAGAGACAAAATAAGAAAACAAATCCCGAAAATCCCATTGTCTGATCTGGAAAGAATTTATTTGCAAATTATGGTGGAAAATAAGTATTTGGTCACCTACAAAAAAGATTTCTGGCTCTCACAGACCTGTAACTTCTTCTTTAAGAGGCTCCTCTGTCCTCCACTAATTACCTGTAGTGATGGCTCCTGTTTGAACTTGTTATCGGTATAAAAGACACCTGTCCAGAACCTCAGTCACACTCCGAACTCCACTATGGTGAAGACCAAAGAGCTGTTGAAGGACACCAGAAACAAAATTGTAGCCCTGCACCAGGCTGGGAAGACTGAATCTGCAATAGGCAAGTGGCTTGGTGTGAAGAAATCAACTGTGGGAGCAATAATTAGGAAATGGAAGATATACAAGACCACTGATAATCTCCCTCGATCTGGGGCTCCACGCAAGATCTCACCACGTGGGGTCAAAATGATCACAAGAACAGTGAGCAAACATCCCAGAACCACACGGGGGGACCTAGTGACCTGCAGAGACCTGGGACCAACGTAACAAAGGCTACCCTTAGTAACACATTACGTCGCCAGGGACTCAGATCCTGCAGTGCCAGATGTGTCCCCCTGCTTAAGCCAGTACATGTCCGGGCCCGTCTGAAGTAGAGAGCATTTGGATGATCCAGAAGAGTATTGGGAGAATGTCATATGGTCAGATGAAACCAAAGTAGAACTGTTTGGTAGAAACACAACTCGCGTGTTTGGAGAAGAGAGAATGCTGAGTTGCATCCAAAGAACACCATGGGGTGGGGGTGGGGGGGCAATATCATGCTTTGGGGCTGTTTCTCTGCAAAGGGACCAGGACGACTGATCCGTGTACATGAAAGAATGAATGGGGCCATATATCATGAGATTTTGAGTGCAAACCTCCTTCCATCAGCAAGAGCATTGAAGATGAAACGTGGCTAGGTCTTTCAGCATGACAATGATCCCAAGAACACCGCCAGGGCAACAAAGGAGTGACTTCATAAGAAGCATTTCAAGGTCCTGGAGTGGCCTAGCCAGTCTCCTGATTGCAATCCCATAGAAAACCTTTGGAGGGAGTTGAAAGTCTGTGTTGCCCAGCGACAGCCCCAAAACATCACTGCTCTAGAGGAGATCTGCATGGAGGAATGGGCCAACATACCAGCAACAGTGTGCGCCAACTTTGTGAAGACTTACAGAAAACGTTTGACCTCTGTCATTGCCAACAAAGGACATAGAACAAAGTATTGAGAGGAACTTTTGTTATTGACCAAATACTTATTTTCCACCATAATTTGCAAATAAATTATATCAGACAATGTGATTTTCTGGATTTGTTTTCTCATTTTGTCTCTCATAGTTGAGGTCGACCTATGATGTCAGTTACAGGCCTCTTTCATCTTTTTAAGTGGGAGAACCTGCACAATTGGTGGCTGACTAAATACTTTTTTCCCCCACTGTAACAATTCTGGAGCATTTGTTTCTTAGAACTTTTGTTGTTGTGCTGTTCCTCTGCTGCGCATTTTGAATATTTATTAATTAAAAGACAAATTAGTATTATTCTCCTTGTGATAGGGATTGTCTCGCTATTACATATCATACCCTTGTAAAGGTTATTAAAGATGAACACTATTTGCTATGTCCAGGCTGATGTGCTTGTCCACCTAATTAGCTGAGAGCTGGTGGACATACATGCTCAGTCGGGTCTGTGCACAATTATCCTGTATTCACTACAGAGAAGCTTATAGAGCTTGTGCAGGGGAAGTAAGAAGGGGATATCTTGTCAGCTGCCAGAAGGGGAAGGAGACTGAATCTGTCTAGAACCCATCTTGAACAGCACAGGCTAACGGAAGCAACAATCGGGCCCAAAGAATTATTACAAAAGGAGCTTTTTAAACAAATCATTAAAACCAGCTTTTTAGGGGGATGTCTGGTTTGGTTAAATTCTGGTTAAATGGCGAATAATAGACATAAATCTGATACCTACATCCCAGTCTCTTGCCAATGCTGCTCTGACGCCTCCTGGGATCTGCTAATCTTTTCTCCCTGGGTGCGTTCATTCACTATGAAGCACAAGCTTCTCCTGTGAGTCAGGAAGAGAAACTGAAAGTTTCTCCTCTATGGCCTTTTGGGCTTTTGATGTAAAAATGAGGCATGGAATAACCCCTTTAGGGTCCATGCACACGACAGGCATTTCATGGAAAATCAAAGCATGGACAGAAGTATCCATGCCTTCAGGGAGGGAAAATTACACAGACAGTAGATGTAGAGGAAAGCACAGGACAAGGGGGCATGAATCACACAGGTTGTGTATCAGTGTACAGAGACAGGACAGCACTTATGGAAGACTCTGAAGGGAAAGGGGACTCAAACACTCCTCAGCATCAGTGTCTGTCAGTCCATAGGAGAGGAGATTACCTCATGAACTGTAGAAGGAGAAATCAGTGCAGGATTGAAGCTGCTGTGCTAGTAGGTGAAATCTAGAAAAGGCAACAGCATCCGAGGCGCACAGACATCACTCCCACACATAGTACTGAAAGGAGCACTTCTACCAAGGGCCTTAACACATAGTTGCCAACTTTTAAAAATGGAAAAGTAGGAGAACGAAGAGGGCGGTGCGCGTAGCGCGCCGTGGTAAAAAAATTGCATGGACATGCCCATCTTGTTGGTGTGCCACGCCCCTTCAAAAAGCCACACCCACTCCGCCTAACTGCATAATGGTTTTGGAAGAAAGCCAGGTAGATGCCCTTATAGCCAGGTAGTAGCCCCCCATAACCAGGTAGTGCCCCTTACAGGCAGGTAGATGCCCCCTTGTAGTCAAGTAGATGCCCCCTTGTAGCCAGGTAGATGCCCACTTGTAGCCAGGTAGATGCCTCCACTGTAGCCAGGTAGATGCCCCCTTTGTTAGCCAGGTAGATGCCCCCCTTTGTTAGCCAGGTAGATGCCCCCCTTGTTAGCCAAGTACATGTCCCCCCTTGTTAGCCAGGTATATGCCCCCCTTTGTTAGCCAGGTAAATGCCCCCCTTTGTTAGCCAGGTAGATGCCCGCATTTGTTAGCCAGGTAGTTGCCCCCTTTGTTAGCCAGGTAGTTGCCACCATTTGTTTCCAGGTACATGCCCCCATTTGTAGCCATGTAGGTGCCCGCATTTGTTAGCCACGTAGATGCCCCCATTTGTTAGCCAGGCAGTTTCCCCCTTTGTTAGCCAGGCAGTTTCCCCCTTTGTTAGCCAGGCAGTTTCCCCCTTTGTTAGCCAGGAATTGCCCCCTTTGTTAGCCAGATAGTTGCCCCCTTTAGTAGCCCGGTAGTTGCCCCCTCTTTTAGCCAGGTAGATGCCCCCTTTAGTAGCCAGGTAGTTGCCCCCTTTGTTAGCCAGGTAGTTGCCCCCTTTGTTAGCCAGGTAGATGCCCCCTTTAGTAGCCAGGTAGTTGCCCCCTTTGATAGCCAGGTAGTTGCCCCCTTTGATAGCCAGGTAGATGCCCCTTTGTTAGCCAGGTAGATCCCCCCTTATAGCTAATAAAAATAAAATAATAAAATCCACTTACCTCACCAGGCTCCTGCAGCTCCGGACATCTCCCGGCCGACCGACTCAGCGTCGCAGGGGGAACGAGTGCAGCCGCGCGTCACAACCACTGCGTCGCTGATCTGTATGTACAGCGCACACCGGGGAGAAGGGAGGAGGGGAACGATCCCTCCTGCCTTCTCCCTGCACAGTGAGACTCACCGGGTGGGTGAGCGGCCGCTTCACCCGCTTGTAGGAGCGGCCCGGCGGTGCCAAAGTAGCGCACCTGCGCTACTCTGGCGCCGCGGTCAGTTAAAGAACCCCCGGTCTGTAGCCGTATAAAACATCTGGATCCAGTCTAATGGGAATTTTGGGAAATTAAATATTCATCTAGGGCAGATTGGTTCTTGTCATATGGGTTCCAAGTCTTCATCAGTAAGAGAAACAAAGCTCGAAAACTCCCGCTAACCCTCCCTTTATCCACATGGTTGACCTTGATGGACATACAGTATGTTGGGTTTTTTTCAACCGTACTATCTATGTAACTTGAGCATTTAAGTGGGTAATTTCAATCTTGAACACTGTTGATGGGTGTCAGCTGTAATTAACAGCTGGCCACCATGTATAGAGCCCACCATGTATAGAGCCCACCATGTATAGAGCGGGCTCAGCTCCACAGCCTGCTGCATACCCGCAGCCCATCAACATGACATACAGTAATGTCACCTTTATAGTGACAGTTATATATGGACAACCGTAGTAGAATCAGTTAGCCACGTCTGAAATTTGCAGCAAATCAAAGTGGCTTGCATTCTGGAGAATCCATGTAGAAGAGAATGTGTTCATTTCTAACGTGAGTACATGATAAGAATCCTTAACGACCCATTTCTTGTTGTCTTAGCCCGGCCTTTGCCAGAATGGAAATCCTTGTGATGGGTCAGATGCCAACGATTGCTCCTGTTCTTCAAAGACATGTGAAGACCAAGACTGGTGCCAGCTCACACAATGTCCTTCTGGGTCTGTCTGCCAACCTGTACCTGGAGGATATGACTGTAAGTACAGGGATTGGGAAACACGTCCTTGATACACAGTCAAAGGTCTCTGGGTGCAGTTACTAAATCTAGATTGGGACCCAGAAGACGCATAAACACAAATAATCTAGTTCTAAGTTCAGGAAGCATTCGCTAAACGCCATAAAAGGTGCATCAGTTTCCTCAATCCAGAACAGAGAGGAGAAGAGCTGAACATCTCTGGTTTTCTCTACTTGTTAACACTATCAGTTTTGTTCCACTGTTTATTTACATGAAATGAATGTATGAACAGATCTGGCTGCGTTCCATGGCATGTACCCAGTGGTGGTCCAGTGCATCTGAACCCCACACCAACATCTATGAGGTATCCTTCCCACACCTGGATCTCGCTGCTGCAGCTCCACTGAATCCAGGTGTCAAAAAGCTTCAGGATACTGTTTGATTTTAGTACAGGTCAGTTTATAGGTGTTTACCAGTCCGGTAAAATGATCTTTCAATGGGGGTAGGCTGGGGGAAAAATACAAAAAAATTTTTATACTCGCCTCCCTGTCGTGCGCTGCTTCCACTCCAAAGCACGCCAAGATCTAGCCCTCTGGACTTCTAAGATCATGTACCAAAAATGCGCCTGCTCCATTGTGAGTGAATGGAGTTTTAGCCTTCCCAGTGTGTCAGGATGAGAACCAAGAGGTGCAAAGGGGTGGCTGCAGGGCACTTCTGAGCAGCAGTGATGGAGGATAGGGAGGGGAGTATAAGTTTTTTTTTTCGCCAGCTGGTTCCAGTTAAAGATAATTTTACGGGACTGGACAACATTTGTAAAGGGGCTTTCTCACCACATTTATTAACTTAAAGTAGTCAAAGGTACATAAAGACTATTACCATACATTGCTGTTTTGATTTTGTTTTGTTTAGGAGATGGAAGAGATTTTATCTACTGCTTGTGTAGACAAGTTTCTCTAGCTTACGACCACTTCTGCTCTCGCTCTGCTCTGATTGCTCGTCACTGCCTTCCACTCCTCCTACTGAGTGTGATCAGTAGCACAGGAGCTTGTTTATTTAAGTTATGACAAGTTTTAACCCTTTTCAGCTCTGTAGACTTGTGCACTACAGTTTCTAAATCTCCAGCAGTCATGTCATTGTAAAAGGATCAGCTAGGAATATAAAAGCTGATATGTCAGTCACTGCTGTAGACCCACCCACAGCCTGACCAGGAGGTGCCAGTCTGAAGCTGGCTCTTGCTCTGTGAAACAGCATGGTGAGACAAGTTTCTCTAGATCACGACCACTTCTGCTCTCTTGCTCTGCTCTGAATACTCCAAGCTGCCTTACCATGGTAACTCACTCTCTCCTAAGTGTGATCAGTAGCACAGGAGCTTGTTTATTTAAGTTAATGACAAGTTTTAACCCTTTAGAGCTCTGTAGCCCTGTGCACTAGTGTTTCTAAATCTCCAGCAGTCATGTCACTGTAACACGATCAGCTAGGAATAGAAAAGCTGATATGTCAATCACTGCTGTTGACCCACCCATAGCCTGACCAGGAAGTGCAAATCTGAAGCCGGCTCTTGCTCCGTGAAACAGCATAGTGAGATAACCCCTTTAAGGACCTTATGCAGGAGAACCCAAAGAAAAAGGACTTGTAGCAGTAGGTAAATTATACTATGAATCTTAGACTCTCCAAGTAAAATTTCTGGGTGCACCCCGGGCAGAATTAACACTATACAGTTCAAAGTACAAAATGGCGCAATGACCCAAGTTTCTTTTGCTTAAAAAAAACTATAATAATTTTTTTGTTTTTTTTCCATTTGGTACAACAGGTATTTCCAACGCACTGTTTATCGGTGACGGACGAGCCATCAGTTTCAGAAGTAATGGGAAAATCATGAGGGACCTTACCAACCTAACCATTGGCTTTCGCACCACAGACTCTGAATCTGTGCTCCTCCATGCCCTACGAAAACCGGAAATTATTAGGGTTAGCATCCAGAATAAATTTCTACATTTTCACCTGCAAAGCAGCAATGACCTGAACGCAGTGAGTCTATTCAGCAAGGAAGCAGTGAGTGACCACCGGTGGCACACCGTCACCGTGTCGATGACGGCTCCCGGATCCCAGTCCTCAACATGGCAGATGGAAATAGATGGAAAGCCAGAGAAAACGATGAGTTCCATTGCAACAGGAAACCTGAACTTCCTCAAGGAAGACACCGATATCTACTTGGGTGTAGACATGGATGGAACGACCACCAGGAACTTTACCGGGTGTCTCGGCACGGTGCTGATTGAAGGAATACACCTGCCATACTTTGCAGATGCGGACTACTTCATGGTGAAGCCACAAGTAGAGCAATTTGTAAAGACTTCTCCTGAGATTGTTGACGTCAGATGCCTGGTGTCCGATCCCTGTGCCTCTAACCCATGCTTATTTGGAGGTCGCTGTCGTGATGTGTTCACCCACCCGGTCTGCACTTGCCCTGAAGGTAGAAGTGGAGACTTCTGTGAAGACAAGACCACAGAGTGCCTGCCGAACCCTTGTGCACATGGGAACTGTACTATTGAAGCTGATGGCTACAAATGTGAGTGTGAGACTGGGTACGCTGGACCTAAGTGTGACTTCATCAGCTGTCCTGGTCATCTATGTGCTAGAGGTGCCTGCGTAGTGGGAGCTGATGGACACTCTTGCCTTTTTCCAGCTAACGTCACGGGGCAGCGCTGCAGGTGAGAACTGAGCTGGTCTCATGTCTGATGCCCCTGTATTCAGGGAATATGGGATCCAGCCTGGTTAGTCGGAGTCTGTCCATGTATGTGTATTAACATTACCGCACCTTCACTCTTATGTCCTTCACAGTTTGTCCTCACAATATGAAAGCTCACCTCAGAGTTGGGTAAGCATGTATGTATCCTCTGCCGCTAAATAATATATATGGAGGTAATTTAGCTGCCTTAGCGTTATAAATCCCGCTTTACAGCCGCAACGCTTTTTATTACCAGAACTTAAAGGGATTGTCCAGAGTTAAAAAAAAAAAAAAAAAAGTCTGTGTTTTTCCAGAAACAACACCACACCTGGTTGTGTGTGGTGTTGCAGCTTAGTCCCATTCACTTTAAAGGGGTTGTCTCACTACATTGATTCATCAAACTTCAGTCTTGTTTTGTTGGTTTCTTTTTTTAATTCAGGGATGGGTTTACCGGCTTCTACTAGGCTGCAGTAGTAGCCAGGTCTGTAGCTATAGCAACCAGTGCTGGCAGCCTATCAGGAGAGAGCAAACAGGTCTGTAGCTATAGCAACCAGTGCTAGCAGCCTATCAGGAGAGATTGAACAGGTCTGTAGTTATAGCGACCTGAGAAGGTGATGCAGCCCATACAAGAGGAGATCTCTATGAATAGGTAGGATACTGTTAATGGACACATATTGCAAAGTGACTTGTTTTTTCAAGATCTTTAATATAAAAATCAGCAATCCTTGTATTGAGACAACCCCTTTAATGAAGCCTAGTTGCAAAACCAAGGACAACCAGTGGACAGGGATAGTGCTGTTTTTGGAAGAAGGCAGCTTTGTTTTTCTTATTCTGCACAACCTATTTAAAGGGGTTGTCTCACTATGTTGATTTATCTTACCTCAGTCCTGAATTCAGGGGCGTGTTTACTGGCTTCTACTAGGTTGCAGTAGAAGCCAGGTCTGTAGCTATAGCAACCAGTGCTGGCAGCCTATCAGGAGAGATCAAACAGGTCTGTGGCTATGATGACCAGAGGAGCTGATACAGCCCATACAAGAGGGGATAGCTAGGAATAGGTAGGACACTGTTAATGGACATATATTGCAAAGTGACTTGTTTTTGCAAGATCTTTAACATAAAAAGCAATCCTTGTAGTGAGACAACCCCTTTAAGCATGTCCAGAAAACATAAACATAAATTAAATTTACTTCAATATTCATGCAATTTAGTGACATTAAAGAGTCACTATCAACTTGGTTGGATGTTGACTTTGCCCAGAGCTTAAAAGGGATTGTCCAGGATTAGAAAAAACACGTCTGTTTTCTTCTAGAAACTGCACCACCCCTGTCCATGAGTTTGTTTCTGGTATTGTAGCTTCAATAAAAGGGGTTGTCTCACCTCAAAGTTTCATAGGATGCATGAATGAAATAATGCTGCTTTGTTCTGTCACTTCCTGGTCAAGCTTTCTGTAATTAGCATATGAGCTCCTTGTATTCAGACTTCTCTGTTTATTATGTTTATTAGTCTAGATTAGCTAAATTACCTTCTACCAGGACAGGAGAAGCTTCTTAGCTTCTCAACAGTAGTAATTACTGTTTTTTGTCTGAAAGATCAGATAACACACAAGCTCTCACACTGCCTTTCAAGACCTGTGTGATGATGTCACTCCCTGCTATCAGATAGAGCAAACAGCAGGGGAGAAGAAGTACACGGGTCGGTCACTTAGGAAACCTGAAAGCCCTCAGTGGGTGATAAAATCATTTTTAGCTCCTTAACAAAAAAAAATGAACAAACAATATATTTGGAAAACATCTTCATTTAGTGTTCCCTACATTTTGAAAGCTAATTTTTGAAGTGAGAAAACCCCTTTAAAGGGGTGTTATCGTTTCATTAAATGGTCTTCAGAATAAGGGGACAGTGAAAACAAGTAACTTTGCAATTGGATGTCATTAGCAAAGCTGCCTTGTTCTCACAGTCTCCCTTATCTTGTGTTTTTATTTTTCACTGATATCCCGTGTGGGTCTAATCCCTCCTCCAGGCATGTCACTAGCTGAGAGCTCATTTACATTCTGTACAGCCCCTGGGTCGATTCACAGAGCTGTGTCTCTGACTCAGAGTTAGGGGATTGTAGCATTTTCTGTCTCCACACCTAGCAGAAACAGACTGCAGCAGATTGTACAATGAGAAAACATGACAGTTTTGTCCCTGTGCCTAACTCTCCTGCATACACGCAGATCTGTGCTGTTCTTAGAAAGCTGTAATACATCTCCAGCTGTGAGATATCAGTGTCAGATTAGATTGAATGCAGCCTGTGGTATGTATACAGCTCTTATAAAATAAGACTGATAAGAAGAGACACAGTGATATGTGGACTCAGAGGGGAGTGGGGGGGAGTCTCAGGCCAGCAGTGAAGGGGGGATGATGTCATCCAGCTGGGAGGGGAAGAAACGCCCCTGCATTCACAGAGTTGAGAAGCTAAGAGCAGTGTGAATCAGCCGAAGTAAGGAAGCGATACATCCCCTTTAAGTAACTAGAACTGAGCTGCAATGCCAGAAACAAACTTATGGATAGAGGTGGTGCTATTCCAGGAAGAAAGTGGCCATGTTTTTGTAATTCTGAATAATCCCTTTAAGCACTGGGCAAAGCCAACATCTAACTAAGGTTTTCGTTGGTTAGCGGATATTGAAAGACAATCAATCTGTGGAAAGGCATCCATCACATAGATGTCTATTGATACCACCAGTTTTTTATGGACAGGCTTTAATGGGGTTTCAGTCATGTATGAATATTGTCACCCACGGATAAAGTTTTGTATTTCACATATAAAATTTTATCCTCATTGGGCAAATCCATCGAGATTTATCATTGCTAAATTAAATATATTTATTTGGCAATGCCCCATCCCTGGAATGAAACCCATCGCTATTGTAGACTGGCTCTCTTAGTGTAGAGACATTTGCATTTTCTATTAAAGAAGCAGTGTTAATAATTATTTTTACTTCTGTCCGATATATGTAGTAACGCTTTTCAGAAGCATAGATTCCCTGCTCCGTCCGCCATCTTGCCCACTTTTCTGCCCCTAAATAGTAAAAGTGGTTTCTTGTATTGCTAATGCCAGATTATGTTAGGATTTTATCTTACAACTCCCATGATCTTCTATGGTCCTTGATGCCTAGAAGAACAGATTCACCCGCGTCTTTCTGCTCTTCAAGGAGTAGGGAGGAGTTACTGTAATTTAAAGGGATGTTCCCACCATAGATTTTAATGGCATATCACTAGGATAGGCCATCAAAGTGTAACAGGTACAGATCTTAGAGGTGGGACCTACACATATCATGAGAACAGGCATCCCAAAGTAGCATATCAGAACAGAGAGCTGGCCCCACTTGTGCACCATTCTCCATTCCATTCTTTGTCGGTTCTGAGTACGGCCGTACACTCAGTTCACCTAAACTGGCTATTACCATAGAACAGAATGGAGAAAACACAGTGTTCCTCTGTACTGTGAACTCCTATAAAACAGGGGTGAGGTAAACTCCACCTTAAATGTTTCCTTTGTAACCCAGGAAGAAATACAGCTCCGCCTTAAGAAGATTAAAATAGATAAATCCCCAGGTTCTGATGCTTTACACCCCCGTGTCCTAAGGGAGTTAAGTGATGTCATAGATAGGCCCCTATTCTTAATATTTATTGACTGTATAATAACGGGGTATGTCCCAAAGGATTGGCGCATAGCAAATGTGGAGCCAATATTCAAAAAGGGGTCAAAAAGTGATCCTGGAAACTATAGGCCGGTAAGTTTATACCTCTGTTATAGGTAAAATGCTTGAAGGTTTTCTCAGAGATGCTATCCTGGAGTATCTCACTGAAAATAAATGTATAACCCCGTTCCAGCATGGGTTCATGAAGGATCGGTCCTGTCAGACTAATCTCATCAGCTTCTATGAGGAAGTCAGTGCTAGACTGGATCGGGGTGAGGCACTGGATGTCATATATCTACATTTTTCTAAAGCATTTGATACGGTACCACATAAAAGGCTGTTAAGTAAAATGAGAATGCTTAGACTGGGGGAAAAAGTGTGCAAGTGGGTAAGCAACTGGCTCACTGATAGGAAACAAAGGGTGGTGATTAATGGTACATACTCAGACTGAATCCCTGTTACTAGTGGGTACCACAGGGTTCAGTATTGGGCCCTATCCTCTTTAATGTATTCATTAATGATCTTACACGTGGATTGCACAGTAGAATATCGATCTTTGCAGATGATACTAAGCTTCGTAAAGTAATCAACACGATAGAGGATAATGTGTTATTACAAAGGGATCTGGATAAGTTGGAGGCCTGGGCAGGGAAATGGCAGATGAGGTTTAACACAGATAAATGTAAGGTTATGCACATGGGAAGGAAAATCCATTCTATAGTTAATTGTTATACAGAAAAATTCTGGGTAAAAGTGACTGGAGAAGGACTTGGGAATCCTGGTGGACAGTAAACTTAATTGTAGCAGCCAGTGTCAGACAGCAGCTGCCAAGGCAAATAGGATCATGGGGTGCATTAGAAGGGACATAGAGGCAATGATGGGAACATCATTCTCCCATTATACAAGTCACTGGTCAGACCACACAGGGGATATTGTGTACAGTTTTGGGCACCAATGCACAGGAAATACATTGTAGAGCTTGAACAGGTACAAAGGCGGCAACAAAAATAATAAAAGGACTGGGTGGACTACAATACCCAGAAAGATTAGCAAGATTAGGGTTTAGTTTAGAGACAAAACGGCTTTGGGGGGACATAATAAATATGTTTAAATATATTAAAGGTCAATATAGAGATCTCTCCCAAGATTTATTTATACCCAGGATTGTATTAAGAACAAGGGAATGGAGGAAGGAAGGTTTCTACATAAACATAGAAATAGATTTACTGTAAGGGCTTGTTCACACGGCGTTTTTGTGATCCGTTTTACGGATCCGTTTTACGGATCCGTAAAACGGATCTATCAATTGTCAGTGTGATTAACATTGAGTTCAATGGCAAAAGCGCATCGCTGTTCCCACGGGAGATCGGCGATGCGCTTTTGAGGGCTCTCCTGCGCTGCGCTTTTCGCATCCGCTTTAAGAATTGACATGTCAATTCTTATTGCGGTTTACGCAAGTGAAAGCCCGTAGGGAATAATGGAGTCTGCTTTTGACACTTGTCCAAAAGCGCTCCACACTCCGGGCACGTATCAGCTGCGCTTTGCATCCTGAAAGCGGATGCGAAAAGCGCACTGGGAGGCTGGACGGGGATCGCTGGAGAGGTGTGCGGCGGCAGAGGGAGCGCAGGTGAGCAGCGGGAGCGCAGGTGAGCAGCGGGCGCGCAGGTGAGCAGCGGGAGCGCAGGTGAGCTGCGGCAGCGGGAGCGCAGATGAGCAGCGGGAGCGCAGGTGAGCAGCGGGAGCGCAGGTGAGCTGCGGCAGCGGGAGCGCAGGTGAGCGCAGGTGAGCGGCGGCAGCGGGAGCGGAGGTGAGCGGCGGGAGCGGAGGTGAGCGGCGGCAGCGGGAGCGCAGGGGGATCGGAGGTGAGCGGTGATAGTGGAGGTGCGGGAGATTTGAAACTGTGGAGGTGCGGGAGGAGCCGGGGCTCCTTTGATGAATGGAGGAGCCAGAGCTCCTTTGATGAATGGAGGAGCCAGAGCTCCTTTGATGAATGGAGGAGCCGGAGCTCCTTTGATGAATGGAGGAGACGGGGCTCCTTTGATGAATGGAGGAGCCGGGGCTCCTTTGATGAATGGAGGAGCCGGAGCTCCTTTGATGAATGGAGGAGCCGGAGCTCCTTTGATGATTGGAGGAGCCGGAGCTCTTTGATGAATGGAGGAGCCGGGGCCTTTGATGAATGGAGGAGCCGGGGCTCCTTTGATGAATGGAGGAGCCGGAGCTCCTGTGATGAATGGAGGAGCCGGAGCTCCTTTGATGAATGGAGGAGCCGGGGCTCCTTTGATGAATGGAGGAGCCGGGGCTCCTTTGATGAATGGAGGAGCCGGGGCTCCTTTGATGCATGGAGGTGTCGGGGCTCCTTTGATGAATGGAGGAGCCGGGGCTCCTTTGATGAATGGAGGAGCCGGGGCTCCTTTGATGAATGGAGGAGCCGGGGCTCCTTTGATGAATGGAGGAGCCGGGGCTCCTTTGATGAATGGAGGAGCCGGAGCTCCTTTGATGAATGGAGGAGCCGGAGCTCCTTTGATGAATGGAGGAGCCGGAGCTCCTTTGATGAATGGAGGAGCCGGGGCTCCTTTGATGAATGGAGGAGCCGGAGCTCCTTTGATGAATGGAGGAGCCGGGGCTCCTTTGATGAATGGAGGTGTCGGGGCTCCTTTGATGAATGGAGGAGCCGGGGCTCCTTTGATGAATGGAGGAGCCGGGGCTCCTTTGAGGAATGGAGGAGCCGGAGCTCCTTTGATGAATGGAGGAGCCGGGGCTCCTTTGATGAATGGAGGAGCCGGAGCTCCTTTGATGAATGGAGGAGCCGGAGCTCCTTTGATGAATGGAGGAGCCGGAGCTCCTTTGATGAATGGAGGAGTCGGAGCTCCTTTGATATGAGAGAGAGAGAGATTGATTGATTCTGAAAACGCATCCGGAAAGCGGATGCGTAAAACGCAAGTGAAAAAGCATTGAAAACGGATCCAAATAAAGTAACAACTGCTGCGTTTTACGGATCCGCTTTCCGGATGCGTTTTTCAACTGTCAAAAACGGATCCGTAAAAAGGATCCAAAACGCCGTGTGAACAAGCCCTAAGAGCAGTGACAATGTGGAACTGGATACATTTCTGATGTAATAATATAACAAGTTCTAGTGACCAGGATTCTGGAGAAGGGTCTGATACATTTCTAGATGTAATAATATAACAAGTTATAGTGACCGGGATTCTGGAGAAGGGTCTGGATACATTTCTAGATGTAATAATATAACAAGTTCTAGTGACCAGGATTCTGGAGAAGGGTCTGGAGACATTTCTAGATGTAATAATATAACAAGTTATAGTGACCGGGATTCTGGAGAAGGATCTGGATACATTTCTAGATGTAATAATATAACAAGTTATAGTGACCAGGATTCTGGAGAAGGGTCTGGATACATTTCTAGATGTAATAATAGAACAAGTTATAGTGACCGGGATTCTGGAGAAGGGTCTGGATACATTTCTAGATGTAATAATAGAACAAGTTATAGTGACCGGGATTCTGGAGAAGGGTCTGGATACATTTCTAGATGTAATAATAGAACAAGTGATGGTGACCGGGATTCTGGAGGAGGGTCTGGACACATTTCTGATGTAATTATAGAACAAGTTATAGTGACCGGGATTCTGGAGAAGGGTCTGGAGACATTTCTAGATGTAATAATATAACAAGTTATAGGGACCGGGATTCTGGAGAAGGGTCTGGATACATTTCTAGGTGTAATATTAGAACAAGTTATAGTGACCGGTATTCTGGAGAAGGGTCTGGATACATTTCTAGATAATAGAACAAGTTATAGTGACCAGGATTCTGGAGAAGGGTCTGGACACATTTCTAGATGTAATAACATAACATATAATGACCAGAACTCTGGAGAAGGGTCTGGAGACATTTCTAGAAGTAATAATATAACAAGTTCTAGTGACCAGAATTCTGGAGAAGGTCTGGACACATTTCTAGATGTAATATAACAAGTTCTAGTGACCAGGATACTGGAGAAGGGTCTGGAGACATTTCCAGATGCAATAATAGAACAAGTTCTAGTGACCAGGATTCTGGAGAAGGGTCTGGAGAAATTTCTAGATGTAATAATATAACAAGTTATAGTGACCAGGATTCTGGAGAAGGGTCTGGATACATTTCTAGATGTAATAATATAACAAGTTATAGAGACCAGGATTCTGGAGAAGGGTCTGGATACATTTCTAGGTGTAATAATATAACAAGTTATAGTGACCAGGATTCTGGAGAAGGGTCTGGATACATTTCTAGATGTAATAATATAACAAGTTATAGTGACCAGGATTCTGGAGAAGGGTCTGGAGACATTTCTAGATGTAATAATAGAACAAGTTATAGTGACCAGGATTCTGGAGAAGGGTCTGGACACATTTCTAGATGTACTATAACAAGTTCTAGTGACCCGGATTCTGGAGAAGGGTCTGGACACATTTCTAGATGTAATAATAGAACAAGTTATAGTGACCGGGATTCTGGAGAAGGGTCTGGATACATTTCTAGATGTAATAATATAACAAATTACAGTGACCAGGATTCTGGAGAAGGGTCTAGATACATTTCTAGATGTAATAATATAACAGGTTATAGTGACCGGGATTCTGGAGAAGGGTCTGGATACATTTCTAGATGTAATAATATAACAAGTTATAGTGACCAGGATTCTAGAGAAGGGTCTGGATACATTTCTAGATGTAATAATATAACAGGTTATAGTGACCGGGATTCTGGAGAAGGGTCGCTGATCCAGGGATTTATTATGATTGCCAGATCAGAGTCAGGAAGGATTTATTTTCCCTAAAATGATAATTAGCTTCTAGCTCATGGGGGTTTTTGCCTTCCCCTGGATCAACATTATAGCAAAATAGACTGAACTGGATGGACGGCTGTCTTTTTTCAGCCTAACAAACTATGTAACTATGTAACATCCAGGGTTGTGGAGTCGGATTTGGAGTCATGGAGTTGGAGTCAGTGCCATTTTGCAGGAGTCAGAGTCGGAGTCATTATAAAATGGACTGACTTTGACTCCCAAATTGCTAAGAGCAAGAGGAATTGGATCCAGCCAGTGCTACTGCTCCCATATCTTCAACCTCATCAGATGAGGAGTGTAATTTTGAAAAGTATTTGGATGACATGGAGCAGGCAAAGAGTTACCACAGGAGAAAAGATTCCGCTCCCATAGCAGATTGAGCATATTTCAGCAACATTTTTCACTTGCTTTCACAGAAATAGAAGAATTCAACCATTCATTAGACCTGACTGTGCCTGAGGCGATTCCTTTATACACTGAAATTGTTAGAGATGTTGCCCATGTGGTCAACGCTTTGCCACCAACCCAAGTTAGTATAGAGAGGCCATTCTCTAGCCTGGAAATAATAAGATCAGATTTCACGTCATCTATGAAGGATCTGATGGAGGCAATACTATTTCTCAGAACAAATTCATAGACTCCACAAATGTTATTCAGGACGTTTTTGTTGAAAACTGTTTTTTTCTACTGCGGAATTTTTCATATTTACAATTTATTAAAGTTTTTATGTTCTAAAGTTGTATCCAATAAATATATTTTACATCGACAAACAAAAGGGTAACATTGTTTTGAACTTGTGACTTTCAGGCTCCATTTCTCACCATCCACTACAGCTTTCAACGTGAGACTACCATAATTTTAGAGAACATTATCTTGGCTATCTCATACATAACTTGGAACTTCAACTATTTAGCATCTACTTAGTTCTGCAGATTCTTGTCATGTAACTGCATTGTTACTGTTTTGCTCCTGGTGGTCGGACAATCTTTTTCTTCTTGTTACTACAAATTACAACCTGTCCTCACATTCCCTAATAGCTCAGTGTGTTATTTGGTTGATTCCCAAGTGTAAGGTCACTGAGCAGCCATGAAGAAGATTCCCAAGAACAGCAAAACAGCATCATCCAGCTCATCGATAAAGGTCTCTCGACCAAGAAAATTGCCAAACTGCATTATATGAGGCCCTGACATCTGGAAGAATATGATATGAAGTCCATTTATCCATTCCAAAGCCAAGAGGTGACGTCCAGAGGAAATATCAGAGTCAACAAGTCGCTCATCACAAGGTCAATCAATTCTAATGCGACAGACACAACAGTGGAGGAGGCTTGGATGCTTCATAACAGTGAGATCACAGATGTCCATGTGAGCACCGGGTGCATTACACAGGTCTGGAGGGATCGCCCAAAAAAATGTGAAGAAGCCTCAACTTCAGTCTCGTCATAAGAAGCATCGGCAAAAAGTTTGCCAAAAGGTAAGAAAAATGGAAGATTGGAAATTGGTGATTTGGGATGAAAGTCAATAGACCGGGCTCTGATGGGGGCAAATGGCTTAGAAGAATCAAGGGGGTGGGACTTCCGGTTCCGGCGCCGTTATGCTCCGGAGTGGGTGAAGGAGGCTCTGCTACCCCCGCGCGTTACAGACCGCCCGTTCGAGGTTACCTGCCCGTGACCGGCACACAGACAGCAGCGGAAGATGCAGGGAGTCCGGTGGCAGCGGTGAGAGACCTCGGGATCGAGCAGCTGAGTGCCGGCAAGTAGCGAGGCAGCGGTGAGCGGTCAGCAGCTCACCTTGGGCGCACATGTGCTCTATAAGGACATGAAGGGGCCGTTACCACACTAATGATTGTGGCCAAATTGGGATGTAATCGCCCCTGGGAGCCTCCTATACAGAGAGACGCTATGCAGTTTATGCAGTGGCAGTGGTGCCAAACTGCCACTCAGTCGCCATAACTGACTGTAACAAGCCCCTGCTGGTGTGCTGTGATACAGCCTACTCACATAGCACTGCTGCTATCATATTCCATACCTGAAGCAGATGCCATGTTCTTACTGCTGCTGCTCCATCATACCATAACAATGAGGTATCCACGTAACTGATCCCTGGCATATCCCCCTGGACACCCTAGCCAAGGAGTTGATGTTTAACTAAATACTGGTCGGCTGATCGGCTCGCACTGCCCTCTTCCCAGCAGCCTCAAGTCTAAGTACAGTATCCTGAGTGTTAGGCAGGCAGTTCAGGACACCTTTATATTTGTGGGCTTAGTGGGGCATGAGAGCCCAAAACATTGGGACTGTCTGTGCATGTGATTATATATACAGTACCTAAATGGACAAATATCTCTTAAGAATGTCCGCCAAGACTAGAAGTGCAATAAAGAATCAGAAGGGAGAACTGCTGCCATCTAGTGACCAAAGAGATTCTGACATGTCTCAGCCATCTGATAGTTTTGTGCCACCCATGTCAAGCCTTGAAAATTACCCACCGTCTCGCTTTAACATAACGGATCTAAAACAGATTGCCATTGAGGTGGCGAAAGTCATCTTACCAGACCTACAAGCCTCCTTAACAGGCATGGTTGGCACGACTTTGAAAGAGCTACAGGGGTCTTTTGCCCAGCATGAGGAGCGGCTGGATGATGTTGAGGAAAGAGCCCTCACCATTGAGAAGGATGTTAAGGACCTCCAATTTCAGCTTCAGGAAATGGCCAAGGACAATAAACGGTTGTGGGAAAAATGTGACAACCTAGAAAATCGGTCTCGTCGAAACAACTTGAAGCTGGTTGGCGTCCCCGAGTCCTTGTCTATAGCAGCACTGACCAAGCTCTGTGAAGTCGAGATCCCGCAATATTTGGTTATTCTGAGAAAATGTAAAGTTGAGCGAGCACATCGACTGGGCCCAGAAAGGAGTGGTGGGGCTGCTGGGCCGGACAACAGGAACAAGGTGCGTCCAAGATCAGCTATATGCAAGTACCTAGACTACTCAGATAGAGCGGAGGTCCTTTCAGCCTACAGGTCATAACACTAGTAAGCAAACATTTAAACTATCAGGTCTTAGGCCAAAGTAGAGATACGGAGGGTAGGATACATACAGTAACACTCACTAACCATACAGAAACAATTACGTTCTATAACATTTATTGCCCAAATGAAGGTCAAAGCACTTTTCTTTTGAATTTGGCCTCCCAGGTGATATCAGATACAATAGAGCTGAAGCTTGTTGGTGGGGACTGTAATTCAGTAGCTAATGTGCAAGCGATCCAGTGCACGACCTGGCACACAGCCACGTCGTGAGACGGCCTTGTCAGAGTTTATAGAGAAGACAGGACTGGTCGATACATGGAGACTATTGTCCCCAGATGGGAGAGAATTTACATTCTACTCTCATGTACATGATTCATGGTCCCGTATCGACTACTGCCTAGTATCTCCCTCTTTGACACCACGACTGCAGGATTCCCAGATAGGAGACATTATCATCTCTGATCATGCTTCAGTGTCAGTGTCAGTTAGCGATATCACTCCGAAAGGAAGCGATTTTATTTGGAGATTTCCGAGCTTTCTGGCTGACAGGGAGGATTTCCAGATATTGTTACAGTCCTGGTGGCTTGAATATAGAAATTCAAATGTGGAGCACTCTGACAACCCTCAGCTCCTATGGGACATGGCGAAGGCAGTATTAAGAGGGAGGCTTATATCCCATGTTGCCAAAATTAAGAAGGATATAAGGCAGGGTCTGGATAAATTTAGCTCTGCGTTAAGGTTAGCCTACACAGCGTTTCAAGAAAATAGTTATCAACAAACTAAACAAGCTTGGCAATTGGCTAAGGACCAGTATGAGAGCTGGCTGGAGAGGAGGGAAGCTATGAAATTTTCGGTTAAAGAAGCAAAATTGTTTAAGTATGGTAACAAATGTGGCAAGTTATTGGCTAACCTTCCCAGAGGTAGAAGAACTATAACAAACCCAATGCAGCTATGAGATAGTAAGGGGCAGCTACAGAAAGATCCAAGGGCAATTAACGATGTCTTCCAAACATTCTATAAAAAGCATTACACCAATGAGAGAAATGTAAATAGCTCTGCTAATTTTTCCTTACAAGATCTGGGGCTAGCCTCGCTATCAGATGAAGATAAGGCTCACTTGGATTCTTCGATTGTCTTGGAGGAATTGAAGGCGGCCATCAAGACGCTGAAGAGCAACAAGGCCCCAGGCCCAGACGGTCTCACTGGGGAATTCTATAAAATTCTAAATGACCTTATTGCACCAGATTTGTTGGTCTTGTTTAATGGATACCTAGAGGATAGGGCAATCCCAGAGTTGGTTAACACGGCCTACATTAAATTATTGCTGAAGCCGGACAAGGATTTGTTGTTGGCCGCTTCTTATAGGCCTATATCATTGATCAATGTGGATTTGAAACTTGTTTCAAAGATTATGGCAGATAGGCTGGCAGTCATACTTCCTAAATTGATATCCCCCTTACAAGTAGGGTTTGTGCAGGGTAGGTCTGCTGTCACAAATATCCGTAAGGTGCTTTCAGTACTAGATGCAATTAAGATTAATCCACAGTTATATCATTCTCCAGCGATCATGACCATTGACGCGGAGAAAGCCTTTGACCACGTGTCTTGGCAGTGGCTATATAGAGTCTTGGAATTTATGGGATTTACGGGTGCCTTCATGCTCTTCATACGCTCTCTGTATAGTTCTGCTCAAGCTAGAGTCTATACGCCGGGATTTTTGTCTTCCTCATTCAGCCTTCAGAAAGGGACGCGGCAGGGGTGCCCACTCTCCCCACTCTTGTTCAATCTGTCGATTGAGGTTTTGGTCAGGGCTATTGAAAGAGATAAGAATATTCTAGGGATAGAGGTCGGCAGTCAGCGAGTTAAAACAGCTTTATTCGCAGATGATATACTAATGTTTATGTCAGACCCGATTAGGGAAGTGGGCCCAATATTTGACCTCATTCATCACTTCGGTGAGTCTTCGGGCTTCCGAGTGAATGTCTCCAAATGTGATATATAAGATATCTCTCCAAAGGGAATTCTCTCTAAATTGATGGGAAGACACCGTTTTCCGGTAACATTGGCTAAGTGCAGTAACAAATACTTGGGATAAATATAGGTAAGCAGCCGGAAGTTATTTATAAGCTAAACTATGGTCCTATTATGCACAAAATAGAGGCCGAGCTCCGTAGATGGAACAATTTTCCCCTATCCCTATTAATTTAATAAAAATGGTTAGCTTTCCCAAAATTCTTTACCCCATGCAAACCATCCCCCTACTTTCGAAACGTAATGATGTTCAACGTTTACAAAGGGCTTTCTCTTCCTTTATATGGGAAAATAAACGGCACAGAATCGCGCTAAAAACTTTGATGCTCCCGAAAGATAGGGGAGGCTTAGGGCTACCGGATGTTAGAACAATTTGGCTTGCTTAATGCGACATGGCATTGACTGACTTCAGGGTTCTAATTTTTTCTCAAACCTGGCTCTTGAGAGCAATCTGTCAAAGCCCTGGAGTCTAAATTGTATTTTACATACAAAATGTTCATGCCTACCCTCGCATGTGCGGAAATCACTGGTTATTAAAGACACTGTGTCTGCATGGAAGGTGGTACGGAAATTAATGGGTCTCCCATTCCTCTGCTCAAAGCATATGAATCTTTGGAATTACCCAGAATTTCCCCAGGGTAGAGAGAACCCTGAATTCCGGAGTTGGAGGAGAGGAGGAATAAAAATAGTTAAACACTTATTCCATCATTCAGAAAACAGATTGCTGACAGGCCTGGAAGTTGGGACCAAACTGAGTGCCAGTGGAAGTTGGTTTCTTGGATATGCCCAAGTCACGAGTTTCTTGCGGGGTCGACTAAAAATTCTATCTAGGGAGTTTCAGCCGAATAGGTTTGATGCCCTAATTGAAGACACACCGCACAAGAACTCATTATCTACATTAGTTCAGTCACTAAGATAGTGTCATTTGATGGGAAATAGACCCAGACTTTTTATGAGGTGGGCGCGCCAGCTGGGCGATGCAGATCTACCTGCGGGGGTCCTTGAGGGGTGGAATCTAGTGAGGAAAATTGTCCCTTGTGAAGGCTGGAGGGAATCCCAATTTAAGCTATTGCATTGGGCCATATATGACTTTGATATACCCCCTAATCCGAATAAACCAGATAGGTTGGTGGCGTGTCCTAAATGTTCGAGACCAGGGACTGATCTTTATCATGGCATATGGGCGTGCCCGGAGTCTCGAAATTTTTGGGTACGCTTGATGCAATTCCTTAAAGACCACCTGAAGCTTACCGTAGACTTATCCCCATATCTTATGATCTTCCACATAGCTCCGGAAAACTCGAGTGTGCCGTTATTGGCGCATATTTTCTTCCTGGTGGCAAAGAGATGCCTTTTGTCTAGATGGCTTCAACGAGAAGTTCCTCCCATGGAAATGGTAGTCTCACAAATCAAACATTTCCTTTCCTTAGATAGACGCGAGGCCGAGAAAAATAAAGAGTGACAAGCTAAAGGGTTTTTTAAATGGAGGGTCTTTATTGAAACCTTGCTTACACCTCAGGAAATACAGGAACACCTGCTGCCTTTCAGAGACACCATGTGGTATTATCTCAGAGAGTTGCCGGGTGATTTGGGGCGCCTGAAAGTGGTATGATCAAGGTTGGAAGATCACGAACTAGCTAAGGGTTTAGTCAATATAGTACAAGGATGGATAGCCCTTACTTCACTGGGGGCGACAGAGAATCGTAGTGGATGTCAGCATGGTATTCAGATGTTGTGTATTATATTATGACTGTAGTAGCATTTGGGGGGGGGGTAGTGTTATGGTCTGTTGCCGTTCTCTTCATAAGTTATGTAGCTTATAAAGGTTAAAAATGACACTGGATTTGTAACTGTTTTGCTCATATTACCTGTATGTTATTATGGAATGTGTCAATAAAAATTTGTTTAAAAAAAAAATAAAAAAGAAGAATCAAGGGAAAAGGGGCTGAACGGATCGAGAAGCTGGAAGAACTGTCCGGTTCGGTGGAGGAAGCCTGAGGATATGAGGAGGGTTCACAGCCAAAGATGTTGGATACTTGACCAGGACCGATGGTGACCTCAATGCTGAGCTCTATGTGAGTGTCCTACAAGATGAGTTACTTCATACGCTCGAGGACTATGGGGATGAAAAGGACGACATAGTGTCCAGCAGGACAACGACCTGAAGCAGGCGTCAAGGTTGGAGAAGGAATGGCTCAATGACAATGAAGTAGAGCTGCTGTATTGTCCTCCTCAGCTGGATGATTTGGAACTTTGTATTGTTGAGGAGACCTGTGTTTTAAGGGTTATTAATAAATTTCATTAAGTTTTATCTTTGGACTTCCGTGGTTGAACCGCTGTATCATCTTCTCTTAAGCCTGCATTGTCCTCCACAGTCCCTAGACCTCAACCCAATCCAACATTTGTGGGTAGAGGTGAAGAAAAGGCTGTATTCATACCCAAGTGCATTATGCACCAACATTGAGTACGTGTAGAAGAAACTAGGGATCAGATTTTGGTCAAGACCATCTTGTATCTGATCCAGAGCTCAGAAGGATTCAGGCAGAGCTGAAAGCCAAAGATGGATTTACCAAATACTAACAAAATAACAAAAATTTACATTTTGAGTTTTAGGAGCAAAACAGTAACAATGTAGTTACATGACAAGAATCTGATGAACAAAGCAGATGCTAAATACTTGCAAATCAAATTTATGTATAAGATCGGTAAGATTGTCTATAAAGTGATGCTGTAGCCCCATGTACAAAGCTGTAGTGGATGGTGAGATGTGAGCCTGAAAGTCCAAAGATCAAACCATTGTTACCCTTTTGCTTGTAAGTGTCTGTTCTACCTAGATAGCTTGAGTATTGTATCATAAGGTGATGAACAGCCTGATGTGACCATTTTACTAAAGTAAAGTTATCACTTAAACATGCGCCATGTATGAGGGAGTCAGGAGTCGGAGTCAGGAGAATTGAGGAGTCAGAGTTGGAGTCAGAGCTTTGGCTTACCGACTCCACAGCCCTGGTAACATCTGTATACAATTTTATTTACTATCATGGTTATTTATATTTTATTTTGATGTCACTCTACATCTACTCATGGTACTTATCTATATGTTTTTTTCCCCTAATTGTTTTTTTTTTTTTTTGCATTTTAAGACCTTCCCACTTTTGTGCATATTATATAGACGTCGTTTTAATCTTGCAGCAATAAAAAATAATTGTTTTCAATATATATATATATATATGTATATAAATGTATTTATAGTTAGATGGTTTTTTTGTTTAATTCAAAGAGATTTCCTGAAAATTTTTAACTCAGTTTTTATTTTAGACCTACTTCTGCTGGGAAATCTATAAAATAATCTACATCTAAGGGCTTGTTCACACGACGTTTTGGATCTGTTTTGGATGCGTTTTACGGATCCGTTTTTAACCTGCGAAAACTGGATGTAAACTGCATCCAAAAAGCGGATCCAAAAAACGCAACAGCTGATCCTTTTTTGGATGCTAATTGGATGCGTTTTGCATGCGTTTTACGGATCCGTTTTTTGGATCCGTTTTTTCAATGCTTTATTTAAATCAACCTATCAAACTGCAATTTAAATATAATATAACCTATCAATGACCAAGAAAAAAACCTTTTTTTACCTAGTGTCAGTCAGCTGTACATACCACCTATGATTTTAGAACCCGCCCTCCCCTATTTTTTTTTTTTAAATCAACCAATAGTATTCAAACACACCCCATGTAAATTAATTAATAACAATCATGTATAAACCAAATAATTTCTAAACTAAATATTTATAAATTAAATATATATTTAGTATAAATATATATATATATATATATATATATATATATATATATATATATATTTATGTACATATATAAATGCACATTTATATACTATTATACACATTTATAATATTATATACATTTAAACTTTTGTATAGAATTTATATATAAAATATATATATATATATACTATTATATACATTTATATATATATATATATATATATATATATATATATATATATATATATATATATATTTACATACATTTATAAAATAAATATAAGACAAACATAATATTAAAGTTTTTATATTTAATTTAAATCCAATGCGTTTTACGGATGCGTTTTTGGCATCGAAAACGGATCTAAAACGCACCCAAATGTATGCTGCGCTTTTGCATCCGCTTTCGGGATGCCAAAAGCGCACTCCATTATTTCCTATGGGGATTTCTCTTGCGTAAAACGCAAGAAGAATTGACATGTCAATTCTTAAAACGGATCCGAAAAACGCATCGCGAAAAGCGCATCGGCAATCACTCGTGTGAACAGCGATGCGCTTTTGCCATTGAAAGCAATGTTAATCACACTGACAATTGTCAGATCCGTTTTACGGATCCGTTTTACGGATCCGTAAACCGGATCACAAAAACGTCGTGTGAACAAGCCCTAAATCCCCCAATCTGTTGCAAATTTCAGTGCAGATTTTGGCTGGAATTTTTGGGATAATTTCCTGCAGGAGTTGTGGCTGGGATGATGGTTAGGTGAAGGCAGGTAACTGCTTTGGGCGCCACTTCATCCCAGGCAAAAAAGGGGGTGCAATAAGGTATAGAGTTTTTCATTGGGGGGGAGCGTTATGTGCCTTATTTCCCTAGAGCATAAGAATACCGTGTCCCAGTCCTGGTTCTGACCAGTGTGCATTTACCCTCATGGTACAGGTCATTGCATAGTCCCAGGCATAGACTACCACTGTTTTTGGAAACAGGACATATATGAATTCTTTGAGAGTTTATGTTTTCAGTGTTATATAATTTCATAGTTTCTCTTTCTAATGATTGCAGATTTACTGTAATGCCTTCTATTATCTGTGGAGATGAGAAGAAAAACATAACGTGCTATAACTACAGCAACTGCACCGAGGTCAATGGGGTGTTAGGATGCTCTTGCCAACCTGGATTTGTGGGATTGAGGTAAGTTACACCATAGCTCCTCATTATCAGTTCTCTAGGTTATAATATATTGTAAGTAACACAGGGTGGGGGGCGCTCTAGGGCATGCCAGTCTTAGGACTGCTCCAGGTGGAGGAAGTCTGGAACAGGTGGACAATGCCCTGAATTAGGAGTGGCTGCAAACAAAATATTAGGAGGTCTGAAAACGAATGGAGAAATGAGAACTGCAACACGGTGCAACTGTTTTTGGTCTTTACGCAAAGTAACCACTAACATATGTACAAATTATTTTTCCATGTCAGAGGGGTCCATAGTCTCTAAGGTAACTCGTAGAAGAAAAGACTTGCAGAATACATAACATTTGGCTTCTGAGATGTGATGAGACAGTAATCCCCATTTTTGTCATCTTAGGTGTGAGATTGACGTTGACGAGTGTGAATCAAACCCCTGCCTGAATGGGGGCATCTGCCAGAACCTGCCCAATCGCTTCCATTGCATCTGTGACATGAACTTTGCTGGGGACACCTGCGAGATTGATGTAAGCGACCTGTCCTTCTATGTGTCTATGCTGTTATGGCAAAATCTTTTCCAGTTATGGTCCTACCTAGTCCTGCACATGGATGATGAGCCGGCGGTGGAGTGGGGGGAGGAGGATTATGACGAATAGCAGCTAGAAATCTGCACAAAAGCTACAAAAAAAAGCCAGGATCTGAGCTGGAAAGTGTGATCTATGGGAGCAGGGAGGGGAGGGCCACACCTCAATCTATACTTAATTTATGGCATACACAGTTATTTCTGTATCCTCTATGAAGAGAGACCCTGCATGTCCAGCTACTTCTCTGCTGGGAACAAGGGACAGTTCTTGGATTTAGCAGTTGAACCCCAGCTGATCAGACTTCTCCAGGACGTCATTGATATGGTAGAAATGTCTGAAGAACTATTTCTATATTACTATGGTGTGTACAAATGTAACGGGCATTAACTTCAAGCACATGGGACTATATATCATAAGCAATAGATGGACTCAAATATTGCAATAAAAAGTCTCTGAAACACGTGACCACTTCTAATCTCGCTCTAGAGAATCCAAAGAGTAAAAAGTCGCTATTTTCTAGACCCAAACCAAACTAAATAAGACTCATTAAAAAAGTATGCCTGCCTCCCTACTTCAGGTGAGTCTATGCCAGCCACAGGGAACAGAGAGGTAGCTGCGCATGTGCAACTCTCTCCATTTATGTCTATGGGAGTTCAGCAGAGCACATTCACTGCACAAAAGTGCTGTGTATAAAACCAGCCTAAGGCAATGTTCACATATGAAGTTATTAAAGTTTTTCTGATCCACATAGGAACAGAAAACTGAAGGTGGATCTGTTACACGACGGACACCAATGGCGCCTAATAAACCCTATTGACTATAATGGGGTTCGTCGGGTGTCCGTCAGTCATCTTAACATCAGCAATAGCGCATCATGCTGCAGGATGTTTGACAGAACCTGCAGCGGGGGCTCCTAATGGAACCAACACAGAGGTGAATGGAGCTTAAGGGATGGAGACAGATGCTCAGTTTTTAATGCTGATTTTGAGCCAAAGCTAAAAGTGAATCCAGCAGGAAGGAGAAGTATTCTAAATCCAAAGCTGCCTCACAGGCTGCACAGAGTGATTTTAGCCTAAAGGCGCATTCACATGGTGCAATCATATAGGTTTTTTTTTATTTATTTTCAAAACAGAGGAACAGCATTGTGGCTTTCCAAAATTTTAATAAAATTGTAACAGCAACCATGATATGGCTGCAATTTACCAATGCAGTATCTCACAAGAGTGAGTGCACTCCTCACATTTTAGTAAATATTGTATTCTATGTTTCCATGGGACAACACTGAAGATATTACACTTTGAAATAATGTAAAGTAGTCAGTGTACAGTCATCAATGTCTAAACCGCTGGCAACAATAGTGAGTACACCCCTAAGTGACAACAAAAGTTAGTACACCCCTAAGTGAAGATAGACAAATTGTGCCCAAAATGTCAATATTCTGTGTGGCCTCCATTTTTTTCCAGCACTGCCTTAACTCTCTTGGGCCTGGAGGTCACTGGAGCTTCACAGATTGCAGCCACTGGAATCCTCTTCCCTCTTCCATGACGATATTAGGGACCTAATGGATGTTGGAGACCTTGCGCTCCTCCACCTTCCATTTGAGGATTCCCCACAGATGCTTAATAGGGTTTAGGCACCTTTACCCTCATTTTCTTTAACAAGACAGTGGTCGTCTTGGAGGTGTATTTGAGGTCGTTATCATGTTGGATACTCCCCTGCGGCCCAGTTTCTGAAGAGAAAGGAATTCTGCTCTGCTTCAGTATATCACAGTACACATTGGAATTCATGGTTCCCTCAATGAACTGTAGCTTCCCACAGGCGGCAGCACTCATGCAGCCCAAAACCATGACACTCCCACAACCAGGCTTGACTGTAGGCAAGAGACACCTGACTTTGTACTTCTCACTTGTTTGCCACCACACACACTTGACACCATCTGAAACAAATAAGTTTATCTTGGTCTTATTAGACCATAGGACATGGTTCCAGTAATCCATCTCCTTAGTCTCATTGTCTTCAGCAAGCTGTTTGGGATCACAGCCATGCAGACTTTTTTGTGCGGCATATGGTATGAGCACTGACAAGCTGACCCCCCTAGCCCTATAACATGTGCAGCAATGCTGGCAGCACTTACCTCTGGATATATAGCTGAGAAGGTGCACTCAACTTCTTTGGTCGACCATGGCGAGGCCTGTTTTGAGTGGAACCTGTCTTGTTAAACCGCGGTATGGTGTTGGCCACCGCGCTTCAGCTCAGTGTCAGTGTGTTGGCAATTTTCTTTAGCCTAAGCCTAAGCTATCTGTATGTAGAGTAACAATTCTTTTGAACTGTTGAACTTGCCATGTTGACCTTCCAGTGAGCAGTATGACAGAGTGTGAGATGTATTTAACCAAATCTAACAATCCTGCTTTCCATCCACACCTGAGACTAACGAGTCACAAGATACCATGGAGGGAAAATGGCAAATTGGGTGTACTTACTTTTGTTGACAGCGGTTTAGACATTGATGGCTGTGTGTTGAGTTATTTTTAGGGCACACCAAATTTACACTGTTATACAAGCTGTACACGGACTACTTTACATTGTATCAAAGTGTCATATCGTCAGCGTTGTCCGATGAAAATATATAATAAAACATTTACAAAAATATGAGGGGTGTACTAACTTATGTGAGATACTTTATATCTTCACATGAACAGTGTATTATATAACACATGCATATGATAGGAGCAGGGATGTAACTACAATTCATAGGGCCCCATAGCAAAATGAGATGGGTCCCATCATCCAATGACAAAAAAAACTGAAACAGCAATGTAAGTAACAATAATTAACGGAGTATATAATACCGCCATCTATCAGAGAACCCATGTAGCGCTACTGAATAGCAGAAACCCAGCAGCTTGCTTTTTCCTATAAGAGGGTACAATCTTCTTGCACCTCAGCGGGCTCCTCAATTTCCGGGGCCCACATTCCTCAATGATTCTAAGCTGAAATAGCAGCATAAGTAGCAATAATTAAAGATTTATATAATGCCGCCATATACCAGAGAGCCCACACAGTAGCGCTGGATAACAGGAAGCCATCAACTTATTATATCCTGCAACATAGTACCATTAGGGCGCGTTCTCATGGCACAGGACAAATACCGGACGATTTGCCGCCGGTATTTGTCCAGTTTTTGTGCCATGCACACGGCCGCGGGTGGGGGGGGGGGCTTTTCTACGCGATGAGCGGAGAAAAGCCCTCCCCCTTCACATTGGCTCCCCACAATGTTTTGCGGCGGACCGCGGGCGGAAAAAACCGCCAGACGGAAAAACCGTGCAGTGGGGACTGCTGCACGGGTTTTCCATAGAGCACTATTGTGAAAAACCGCAAACCGGCCGAAAACCCGTGCCGTGGGGACATGCCCTTATCTTGCACCTTAGTGGGCTGCCGAACCTTTAGAGCTTGCATTACTCAATGACAGTAAACTGAGATAGCAGCAGAAGTAGCAATAATAAAAGATATAAATAATACCGCCATATCACAGAGAATCCACGTAGTAGTGCTGGAGAGCAGAAAGAAACCAACTTGTTATTACCTGCAAATAGGTACAATGTTCTCGCACCTGAGGGGTCCTTCAACCTCTGGGCCCCATAGCAGCTGCAATGGCTTTAGTGATACCCAAGGACAATAGATTTGTCCAGCAATTTTAGTTACTTGAAGACCTTGGATTATTACTTACAGTGCCAGCCCAATGTTTAGGGCATCTCAATTCCCTGAAGTAGGATATTAGCAGTAGCAGTAGTAGCACCTGTAGTAGTGTGACTACAGTAATAGCAGTAGTAGCACCTGTAGTAGTGTGACTACAGTAATAGCAGTAGCAGTAATAGCACCTGTAGTAGTGTGTCTACAGTAATAGCAGTAGCAGTAGTAGCACCTGTAGTAGTGTGTCTACAGTAATAGCAGTAGCAGTAGCAGCACCTGTAGTAGTGTGTCTACAGTTTAAAACGTAGCAGTAATAGCACCGTAGTAGTGTGACACAGTAATAGCAGTAGCAGTTAGACCTGTTTTTATTACTAGTAAAGCGTAGCATAATAGCACCTTATAGGTTGACACATAATAGCGTACAGTAGTAGCACCTGTAGTAGTGTGCTACAGTAATAGCTAGCAGGGAGTTTTGCACCTTAGTAGTGTGATACAGTAAAATGCAGTAGCGATAGGCCCCCTGTGTAGTGTGATCAGTAAAACATAGCAGTAATGCCCTGTTGTAGTGTGACTACAGTAATAGCGTACAGTAATAGCACCTTAGAGTGTGACTACAGTAATAGCAGTTTGCAGTTTAAAAAACCCGTAAAGGGGTGTCTCATAATGCGTAGCAGTAATTGCACCTGTATAGTGTGATACAGTAATACAGTAAAAACAGTGTAGCATGTAGTTGTGTCTACAGTAATAAGTACAGTAGTACACCTGTAGTAGTGTGACTACAGTAATAGCAGTAGCGTAAAACACTGAAAAGTGTGTTCTCAGTAATAGCATAGCAGTAGTAGACCTGTGTAGTGGACTACATAATAGCGTATGCACCCGTAGTGTGTGTCTACAGTAATACGTAAAGGGATAGCACCGTGTAGTGTTGTCTCAGTAATAGCAGTAGCAGTAGTAGCACCTGTAGTAGTGTGACTACAGTAATAGCAGTAGCAGTAATAGCACCTGTAGTAGTGTGACTACAGTAATAGCAGTAGCAGTAGTAGCACCTGTAGTAGTGTGACTACAGTAATAGCAGTAGCAGTAATAGCACCTGTAGTAGTGTGTCTACAGTAATAGCAGTAGCAGTAGTAGCACCTGTAGTAGTGTGACTACAGTAATAGCAGTAGTAGCACCTGTAGTAGTGTGTCTACAGTAATAGCAGTAGCAGTAGTAGCACCTGTAGTAGTGTGACTACAGTAATAGCAGTAGCAGTAGTAGCACCTGTAGTAGTGTGTCTACAGTAATAGCAGTAGTGGCACCTGTAGTAGTTTGACTACAGTAATAGCAGTAGCAGTAGTAGCACCTGTAGTAGTGTGACTACAGTAATAGCAGTAGTAAACCAAGGTAGTCGCTAGGTCACTTATCACATAAAGTCTCTTAAAGAAGGAAAGTGTAATAGTTTGTCGGAATCTCTTGTAACACGTTTCTGTTTCTTCTGTGTTCACCTCATTGTGTTCTCATCTCTTTTTGCACTATGTGTTTGTACTGTTTTGTGATGTTTCTGTATTCTCTGTATATTAAAATCTATACTTATAATTTCCAGTGAATGTCTGCTGATCTTTTGTTCATTTTTTCATTATCATCATCATCCAGATCTGTCTGGCTCTTCAGTGGTTTCTCTCTTAACGTATTACAATTTCAGCAAGTAAGAGAAATTCTTTGTATAATGCATAAAGTTATACAATTTTCCAATATGAATTCTTCATCCGTTTCATGCAGTATTGCAGAACTCTGTCTGCAGTGCTTTGATATTAACTCTCAATTAGTTCCTTGGTTAATTACATCCAGAAACCGTGGCTGGGATCGGAAATAACTCTGATCCCTCCCATTTAATGACTTAGATTCCACAATGTAACTGGCATTAGGAAGGAATGTGCCGCCTCATGCCGCTGCCCGTTCACCCCCTGCCCGCCGCTCCACAGCGAGATCATGGAGTGCTGTTGAGTTTCCATAGCAGCCAACCAATGAAGGACAAGAGCCTAATGAAGGACATCATGCCTGCCATGATTGTACTCCTATTACACTATTACATAGGCAGAACCACAAACTGTCAGAAAAACTGACAGATAACCTGTGCCATAAGGACAAGCCCTAAGGGATAACATTCAGTTATCACAGCTGTGTCTTATAACCACCGCATGATATGATTATAGATTGGAAGTAAACAATGAAGGTTGATATTTAAAGGGGTTTTGCCAAGAAGAGAAGTTCCTTACCTCTTATCTGCTCAGAAGAGAAGATAAACAAAGCATGAGGGGGGGATAGGGAGGGGGTTGAGCATAGCCAGGAAGCAGGGAGCGTCTCTAATGTTTACTCAAATAATAACATTACAACCAGTGGATTCTCTATACAGCAGACAGCCTCATACACTGCACTTTTCTCCCCAGCCCTTGCAAGCTCGTTCATGTTTCCCTGTCATCAGATAAGAGTGCAAACACGCAAGCGCAGCCAGATCAGCTCCTGTCAGTGTCCTGGTCGTGTCTAATGTAAACTTTCAGAAAACTAAGGGCATCTGATTAAGGCTGTAGCTCTCACAGGCTTCACTTTTTGTAATCACATATATTTAGAAAAGTGGCTACCCATTTTGGAGGATCCCACGTCAACATTACATCGTGGCAAAACCCCTTTAAGGACAGAAAGCAGAGATCTTGAAAAGCAAGAGTAACTGACATAGGATGGATATTGAAAAATTGTGACTACCGTAATTCTCCTTGTCTGGCATAACCTGCATTTGCTGAAACTGTATTATTCCTTTAACAACATAGCTAACTGCTAACTAAACAGACTAATCCTCCCATGCATTATAAACATAATAAATACATTCACCTAGTCTTGTCATATATATTAGATATGCGTCTGCATTTGATTACAATAGCCTAGTACTTGACTAAGGCCTCATGCACACAGCTTGCACAGCCCCATCACATATGCCCATAGCCTGCAATGTGCACACTTGGGAAGTCTTTGCCTCTTTAATGTGTTTTGAAGTTTTTACTCCTGGACTTATATGTGATCAAGAAAAAAAATGTAATCATTATCCACGACATGCAGAGGTATCCTCCCCCAGAATCAGTGCTCCGAGCAGAGAATATGGGGTGCCCTAACTCAAAGAATACTCATAGGGCTACGTGTCTCCGACAGGGGAGCAACATAGCATTTAGTTTTGCCTTAGTTCCCTGCAAAAGTGTTCTGGCTCATGGAGGATCAGACATCGCCTACAATGCAGTTCTTTACTCTAGTAACAAGTATACTGCCAAACCCCAGGCCTGCATCCAAGAACACTCGCTCCACTGTGTCGACAGTAACATTTGTGGATAAGAATAGCTATGTGTATCTGTTGCTGACCTCCAGTGGCTGCAAATAAAATAACCACTGCAGAACAGAAGGGAAAAACAAATTTTCTTGGAAACATTGTGCTGCGTAGGCGACTGGGTCATAGACAGACACCGACCATAGCCACCGCTCCATGGCTGGAGGAAAAAACAGTTTCATAGGAAGAGGCAAAATAAGCCCCAGTGCTGCATGGAGAAATTTAGCAGGTGCAGCTCAGTGCCATTTCATAAGTACCGGGTTCTTTTCAACTGATTTTAATATTTGATTAGGCGGGTTCCCCACCCTTTTTTTAAAGGGTGTCCAAACACAAAATATGAACCCTCTGCTCCCAGATTGCGGGGCAAAATGTTACTGAAAAAAAACCTTTTTTTTTTTTAAATTGAAAAAAAAGTTTTTTTGCAACCAAATCGTCTTTTTACATACACAAAAATAGCCACGAGACGCAGCTGGGGAAATTTTAAATTATTTTTCCCAATAAAGCTTTACTACTTTTCAATTCAATTTTTCCTACCAACGGGGAAACTTTTTTTAAACCCAAAATTGCTAATCTATTTTCAGTCCCCAGCATGCAATAGTAATATTTTTCTATAAACCCATTTTTTTACTTTTAAAACGTTTAAAGGGGATGAAATCGTTTCCCTTTATTTCGGCTGATTCACACTGCTCTTAGTTCCCAGCTCTTTTAAAATTGAAGGGGGTTTTTTTCCCCCCCCAGCGGGAAATTGGAATCATCCCCTTCATTTCTGCCTGAAAACCCCCCCCCACCCCCCTCTGAGCCCAAATTTAATGTGTTCCCCCTATCAGTTTATTTTATAAAAAGCTGATACATCCCACAGGCTGCTTTCCCAATCTAATTGAGCATGATTTCACAGCTGGAGATGAAATTAAAAGCTTTCTAAGAAGGGTTACAGATCTGGTGTATGCAGGGAGTTAGGCACAGGGACAAAACATTGTTTTTCATTGCAATTGCTCCCAGTCCTTTTTTCCCCCCTTAGGGGTGGGGGACAAAAAATTCTACGGCCCCTAACTCTGAGTCAGGGGGACACGCTCCTTTGAACCGACCCAGGGCTTTTCAGAATGTAAATGAGCTCCCCGGCTAGTGAAATCCCAAGGGGGAGGGATTAGACCCCACTGGATTTAGTGTTTTTAAAAAAAAAGGGTAAGGGAACGTGGGGAAAAGGCAGCTTTGTAATGACATCCAATTCCCAAATTTGTTTGGGTTTTCATTTTCCCTTATTCTGAAGACCATTTAATAAAAACGTTTAACACCCTTTAAGTACTTTAACTAGCTTTAGCCTGTGGGGGAAAAAGGTTTTTGGGGGGGAAATGGGAGGCGGATATGCTGGAGGGCGGGGGGGGGAAATACAAAAAAGGCCCCAAAGGGTTTTTTAAAATTTGATATGCACAGATAAAAGGGGAAAAGGGGGGGGTTTTTGGGAAAGGAACAATTATTAAAAATTAAGCAATAAAACCCAAATTTAAGCATTAAAGTTGTGTTCCCTGCAGACCCTCCAGGCTGTAATAGTTTGAGCTGGCTGTGGAATTAGCCGGACAATCTTGCCCCGCCCACCCTTTCTCTGTGCGGGGAAAAAGGGGTTCCCTGGAGATCCAAAAGAGCGCCCTTTAAAAAAACAGTTCATAAGGGCCGGCTTCTGGATGGCCGCAACTGTGTGTCCCCAGGAAAGAGCCCAAAAATGCATGGACGTGTGCTTTATATGTTTCCGGGTACGGAGTCTTTGAGTTGGGTGAGTAAGGTTTCCCAAACAAACGCTGAGCAAAGGGGCTTTTCCAAAAAAGATGGAGTGGGTCTCCCAAAAAAGGAAAACCGTGGGCAATACCGGTTTTCCCTCGGGGTTCCGGGCTTGCTAAAGGGAAACCGGAGGGGCGGGCCCCCCTGGTAGCCTAAACAAAAATGCCCTTGTTTTTTTTTGGTGACCCTGCAAGAAAAAACCCAAATTTTCCCCAAACCCGTTTGGAGGGGTTTGCGCCTGGAAAACCGGGGATTTTCCCCAGCGGTTTTTGACTTGATGAGCTTGGGGATTACCGGGGATTTCCCCCAAATCGGGCTTAAAAGCCCCCCAGATGGGGGGCTTTCCCTTCACAAAACCGGGGGGAGTAAATAAAAACCCAAGGCGTCTCCCGTTGTAAGGGAAGGAGCTACCCCAAAATGATCCCCCCCCAAGGCCCGAAAAAGGGGCAGGAGGAAAAACCCGGGGAAAAAAAAAAGATCTGCCCGCAGAGCCGCTTTTCCCGGGAAAGGAGGGTGCGGCGGATGCAATCGGCAAACAAAAAAAAAGCCTCGGGTAGGGTGGGGATATCCGGGATGCCTTTCCACCCTTCAGGGGTTTTTGTTGAGAACGCATCCACTTTACTCGATCCTTTTTCGAGCCCCCGACGAAGTAGAACGGGGCCCGGTAAAAGGCCCGGGCACACGGGGGCAGAAAGGGGGGGCCAAAGGGCCCGCGCGGTGTAGAGAAGAACCGGGGGAAAGGGTCTCGTTACGGGAAAAAAACCAATGCTTTACCTCCCAGGGTGGGGCCCCCTGAGACTAAAAGGAACCGAAACCGTTTTATTGACCTTTAACAAGCGCTTTTTTTCCAAGATTTAGGGGGCCCTCCTTCCTTTTCCCAAAGATCCCAGGATCTTGATGAAAAACCCCTTGCACGGAAAAAAGGGGAAAGGGGGGGAGGAAGACGGCTGCCAATTTCCCAAGATCATGGCCCCCATTCCCGCAGTTGACCTTTTTTCTCCCGAAGCCTTGCCGGGAATCCCCGCAAAGGGCTGGGGGCGAGCGCCGTTAAACCCATCGTTTGGGCTGGCGAAAAACAAACACGGGTCCCTGGGAGAGGTCCGGGTCCCGATTGGGGGGGGATCCCCCTTTTAAACTCTGTTTCTGGGGAAAAAGCCTCAGCGGGAAAAAGCCATGCAACACACAAAAAAAGGGGGAGGGGAAAGAGGAAACCCTTTTCTGACCCCCGGGCAAAAATGGGGAAAAGGGGGCAGTCTTCCAGCCCCTTTTACTAGGGACCGAGCTGAAAAAGTTAGAATACAAACAGGTTAAAGGCAAAGCAGCAAATTTCGCCAAAAACCCAAAACTTGCGCAAGGGCCCTTTCCCATGAAGAAGTGGGAGGGGCCCCGGGCGAAAGGGCCCTTTCCTGATTTAAGGGTGACCAGGGGGCCCCGGGGGTTTGGGCAGGGGGGCCCCTTTGGGTGTTTGTGGACCGGTACCCCCACCAGAGCTTTGACTATCCCCAATCCTTTCGACCAGGAAGCCAAAGGTTTGGTCCGGGGTTTTTGACCCGTTCCCGATGGGCAGCTTTTAACCCATTCGCCCTTAAACCTTTTGCCCAAAAGGGTTTGTAGTCGACGGGTTTAAACAGGGAAAATAGGGGCCAGTTCTTGGATGCACCTCTCTCCCCTTTCGCCCTTTAAAAAAAATTGGGGAAACATTGGGCCTCTTCGCCCATCGAAAGGGATTCTGCCCTCCCGGGCCCTCTCCCCTATTGACCTCCAGAGGTCGGGGCAGATAAAGGGGCCCAGCGCGAGGGAAAGTTCGGCGGGGGGGGACCGTGCTGCCCGGGTCCCGCCGGTTCTAAAGGGTTTTGGCCCGGGAGAGAACAGCTCCTCTTAAAGGGCAAGGGGGCATTGTGGCCCGGGAGCAACCCGTGGGATTTAAAGTGTTAGCGATACCTGCCAGGAACTTTTCCGCTATGTCCCTTTGTCGGTAGTTTTGGGGGGGTAGAGGTTCTGATAGAAGTCCGAGGGCGAACCCCCCTCACCTCCTCCTTACCCATTCTCATTGTCCCCGGTTTTAAAATTTTCAGCTCGTTAAAAGGGGTTTTTTCCCGGCGTGGGTCTTCCCGGAAAAAAAAAGGAAAAATTAAATTTCACCTTTTTTCCAGGTGTTTCCCCCTTGGAGCGAAAGGGATTTGCCCCAAAATTCCTTCCCCAAAATGCCTTTTTCAAGGCCCCTTTTGGCCTCCTCCGTCATCCCCCACCCCCGCCGGCCCCCGCTGGGGTCCCGCAGGGAACGCAGGTCTCGTTTTCATGCTCTGGGAAGGGGGGCCCCTTCCTTTTGCACGCCTTGCTGGCGGCCTTTCGCCTGAATTGAAGTTTAAACTCCACCTTCACCCAAATTCCCCCCAGTGCAGAGGTTAGAGAACAATACTTGTCATTCCCAGACCAGATAGGGGTTCTAAGTTCCTCGAGCACGTCTTTTCCCCCAAACCCCAAAAAGGGTGCAGTTAGCTTCCAGGATCCAAAGGCCCCCGGGGGGAAAAACCCTTTTCCCCGGGGGCCCCGGGGGAAGTGAAATGGCCCCGTGGGGCGGAGAAGGGAAACAAAGGGGCCATAGAGGGAAACCTAACCTGGGGCCCGACCGCCTCTGAGCGAAGACAAAAATCGGTCCTCGACTTAAAAAGGAAAGGGCGGACTGGGGCCCCAATTTTTCCCCGGGCTTTCCCCCCCCCGCCCCCCCTATGGGGGCCCCCAAGGAAAAACCCCTTTTTTCATTTCTATAAGCAGTTTTGGGCCGTTACATCGGTTTAGATGAAGTGCCCGCTGATTTCCGTTCTCCCGTATAGGGCATTTGAAAATTTTTCCCCAATCCCCCCAATTTGGCGGGGCAATTTACCCCCTAATTTCAGGGTTTTTTTTCAACTGGGGTTTTCTATTTGAAATTTGGGGGTTTGGCCCCCATATTCAATTTTCCAAAACAAAATACTTTTCCCCCCTTCAACCCCAGCAATTTCAAAAGCAAAACTGATACTCCCAAAAAAATCCACATGAATTTTGGCTGGGGTTTTTTTTTAAAACATAAAATTTTTTTTATTTTGTGCCAAACCCCCCTTTTATAATGGTGGTCCCCTTTC
>JAODAL010027530.1:0-54795 GCA_025379985.1 Phyllomedusa bahiana
CTTTCATGCGACGCATATAGAAAATGGAAAAAAAAATTCAAACTCAGAAAATCTCTCTATATGGTTTTGATTTGTGTCTAATTCCTAAAATCTATATAGCCCAGGTTATAAAATGCTGATGAGACAGCTCTTAGGGCCACATGTATGAAACTGTTTAGGTCAAAAATTCACTCTTTTTGCCCATAGTAACCTATGCGCAAAAATAGTGAGTTTTAGACCTAAACAGGTTCATAGATGTGGCCCTTAATCTTCATACTGATTGTCGACCGCAAGGACCAACTTACTGCAGAGGGTTTGTAGTAATGGTTAGGATGGATTTCTCATCTTACATGTTTTTTACCTATCATGATGAATGCTGTCCTTTCTGTGGGAATGATGCCCACATCTGCTCAAACTCCAGCCTCAGGTTTCATAGAGAACTATCCCCATTCAAAACTAAGTAAAAATAACAGCAAATAGAAATAAATCAGAAATTCCAGTTCCAACCAAGCCAGTTACTTTATACCTGTGAAGTTGAGGCTATACGAGGATCTCTGCCTACATGGTGAGCACGAAAACAGTCCTTGATTTTTAACAGGTATTGACTTAAACTTTATAGGAAGAATGCGCAAAAATTCTGCTGGAGAGAAAATAAATGTTTTGAGTTAATGTATCTTCGGTCAGGATATTTGTAAATATATTCCAATAAGTTTTATTACTACTTGAAATCAAGGACTGTCTTTGTGTTCATCCTCTGTTGTGTGGGTCTATAGTATCAGAAGTGAATGGTGGCAGTGTGGCGATAGCTGTTAAATTTTGCTGCTACATGGCTAATGATGGCAGAGGGGCAGTCTGATAAGATGGCGTCTAATGTGAAAGTGCGTAAAAATCAAAGGTTTGTCGTTGAATACCTTCATGTGGAAAAAAACTGCACCCATTGACATTCATCTGCACTTGCTGAACGTGTACGGAGACCAAACGGTGGATGTTAGCACAGTGAGGCAGTAGGTGATATGTCTCAACACTGGTGACAGCGACAGGAAAGAGCAGCCATTTTCTAGACGCCCACTACGAAATGAAGTGTCTAGATCACATTGTCTTGTGAATCGGCAGATTATGATCAGAGAGCTGGGTAAAGTGCTGGATATTAACTTCAATGGGCTGGAAATGATGACTGAAATGTGGCTGTCGTAGCCGCTGTGAAACAGTTGGGACTGTTAGGGAGTGTTCACACGGTGTTTTGGGATATGTGTTCAGATCCATGTCGGATCTGAAAATCGGATCCCAAAACGCTGCGTCGATCGGATCCAACACGCAGCTGTCTGGATGCAGCAGGGTCGCACCCTATCATTTTAGGTAGGGCTCCTGCTGCGTCTTTCGGACCAAGAATTGACATGTCAATTCTTGGAATGGATCTGAAAGACACAATTAGACTCGCATCGGTGATCACTCGTCAACGCCAATGCGTGTTTCATATTAATAGCAATGTAAATCACATTGCTATTTGTTAGCTGCATTTTTGGAGTCCGAAGGACGGATCCAAACATGCAGCTAAAAGCGTATGTAATGCGAACGTAAACACGCCGTGTGAACGTACCCTTATGAGCGCGGCATATTACTGAAAATACATAGCCAAGGTTGGGGTTGAAAAAGTGTTTTGTAGCAATGAATAAGCTCCATCATGTTGTTTTATTATGCTCGTTGTATTTCCTATGTAAATAAATAGGAGGCATTAGTTTTGTAACAACCCAGGTATGTTATATGGTGTTGCTTCCCTAGGTAGGCGATGTTCACACCAAATTTGTAATACATTTTGGTGTATATGGCGAACATGCATCTGCAGCCCATACTAGGCTTGTCCTTTGAAAAGCATAGTCAATTATGTTTTCAGTACAAGGGTACACTGTGGAGTATATATTTTTTTGCAATAAGAGTCATAGGATGATGTACAGTGGTCCTTCAACATACAATATGAATTGGTTGCGGGGCAGTATGTTGAAACCATAACTCTTTGGAAAACAGTTAAATAGTTCTGTAGCCCCAAAATGTCCCCAAAATAATGCACAATGAAAATGAAGCAGATCGCTAATCCAGATACAGCAAGTTATTACATACAACAGTCAGAACTTTTGGAAATCACCTTTTCTTTGAGAATAGGAGCTTCTTTTGGGCAAGTACTTTAAACATGGTGTGAAAATAAAAAGAAAATGGCTCCCTCCGCTAGTGACAAAATTAGGTGTTCATAACAGCGCATGTAAAGAGCAATACAGAACATGTAGTATTGCACTGTATTATTTATTTTAAAGTGCCATAGATGTATGGTTGGGATGGCAGGTTCATCCACTTTTTTTTTTTTTTTTTTATGTATACTACCCCACATTATTGTAACATGGCTGGACTATTTTAAACCAAGCACTTGTCACCCTTTAATTCACACATACACCCTAATAGATTATAAGCTCTTGCGAGCAGGGCATAATATAATTTAATGTCTGGTTCGTCTGTACTTATACCCTCTATATGGTAAAGTGCTGCGGAATATGTTGCCGCTATATAAATAAAGATTATTATTATTAGTATGTGCCATCATTTCCAGGGCACTGCACATTTGACGGGGTTACATATAAAGCATAAGCCTAAACAAACTACAATGGCCACACTAAATGACTAACTAGTACAGAGTGATAGAGGATCCTGCCTGCGAAAGCTTAGGGTATGTTCACACGTCGTCTAGCAGTGCCCAATTTTGTAATTTCAAATGCCACGCAATGTAGTGAGGTAGATAACTGCTTTGCATTCAGTTGTATGCAGGGCTGATACAAGGTATTCTGGTGCCCTAGGCAAATAAGACATGTAGTGCCCCACTCCTCCCCTCCCAATGTGAAATTCAGCCCACTCTATACCTATTTCCTCCCCCTTCCTGACTAGGATGAAGTGGGGCTCTAGATGGTCGCCTACCCGTCGTCCTGGCCCTGGTTGTATGTCACAAAATACGATTGTAAAATCACTGGTGTCTGAACAACGATGTTGATTTTACTTGTACATTCTTTTACCATATTTGCGGGGTGGATTTTGGGAACATTTCAGCGTAACTATGCAGCGAAATTGCCCCCCAAATGCGATGTATGGACATACTATTACAAAAGAGACAGAAGGTGAGGAGCAGACATGTTCGTGGGCTGGAGCAGTCTTGCAGGTTTATTATAAATTGTAGTCTATCCTGAAGAGAGAGCTTTTCAGGTTGTTTTTGAAACTGGTGGAGAGTCTGATCGGTTGTGGTGGTGAGTTTGAGTATGGGGAAAGCATGGAAGAAGTCTTGGAATCTGTTGTGTGAGTAGCCATATAGGGAGAGCAGAGAAAAAGGTCATGTGAGGAGCAGAGATTTTGTGAGGGGCGGTATTTGGAAACTGAGGCAGAGATGCAAGGAGCAGTCAGGTTATGGGGAGCCCTGTCTGGCATTTCTAGTAGCTTGAACTGAATTCTCTAGGCAATGGGTAGCCAGTGAATATATAGGCAGAAGAGTAGTGAGGAGAGAGGGGGATAAGATGGCAATGGAGTTGAGGTTGGTTTGAACGTGAGCAAGAGAGCTAGACTGGAGACCACAGTGAGGGCTTTTGCAGTAGTCTAGGCGGGAGATGACAAGGGCATGGACTAGTATTTTTGTGGTATCGAAGTTAAAGGGGTTATCTCACTACAAAGTTTAGCTCTCAACATGTAGGGAACAGTAAATTAAGACACTTTCCATATATATTGCTTTATTTTTCTTTGAGATAAAAGTGATTTTATCAGTTTTAAGTGCACTCGGGTTTCTCTAGGTTACCAACCTACTCTGCCCTGCCTTCCCTCTGCTTTTTATCTTATCTGATAGCAGAGATGACCTCCACACACAGGATGGCAGAAAGAACTACGGCAGCTTGAGAGCTTGAGTATGATCTGATTTAACAAACAAAGGAGACTAATTTATTTTGTTTACTTTAGCTCTGAAGCTTCTCTGGACTTTAGATAAAAATCTCCTGCTCTCATATGAGAGTAAGTAGCAGACCTTTGAGTACAAAGTTGATATGCTAATCATTGTCATAGAACCAGACACTGCCTGACAACGAAAAGACAGGATGCATGAAAGAAAGCTGCTTTTGGCTCCGTTAAGCAGCGTGGTGAGACAACCTTTTAGGCTATGTTTTTCTCCAATGCAGGACCGTGTTTTTTGTCACGGTTTGTGACAAAAGCCGTGGTCGCTTCTCGTTTTCCAGACGTCCCTCATATAATTGTATTGTATGGTAAGACGGCAAGAAAATGAGAAGCGCCGGCGTATTATACAACATGTTGTATAATATGCCGCTGCGGAAAGACGGGCAGAGAAAAGACGAGCTGTGTAGACAGCAGCTCGTCTTTCCTATTGTCATCTATGGGGCCGCACTAACGATCGTATCTGCGGCGCTTTTAAAAAAACTAAAAGCGCCGGAGATACGATCGTTTTCTTATGCAGTGTAGACATAGCCTTAAAAAAGCATGTAAAAATGCCCTTATAAACCCTTTGGGCGACATGCATGAAATTTGCCGTGTGAACGCCAAATTTCATGCACATAATAAAGACATAGAATGCGCTTGATTTATGAACCTGTTCTGCAGCAGGTCCTAAATCAGGCGCATTCTAGCGCCAGGACGACATTTCTGGCTCAGGTAAACCACTTTGAAAGTACTGTACCTGTTCCAGCAGTAATGTGCCTAGAAATGCTGTAGCGAAGCTATAAATCTATAGCTTCGTACGGTTCTAGTTCCCCCCCCCCTGGGAGATTTAAACATGTATGAACGGGGCTGCGCCTGATATTGGGCTGGAAAGAAGCCAGATATCTGGAGCAGCCCCATTCATACCCTGTTTCTCCGAAAATAAGACAGTGTCTTATATTAATTTTTGCTCCTAAAGATGAGCTAAGACTTATTTTTATGGGATTTTTTTTTCCTATGAACAATAATTCACATTTTGTTGAACAAAACATCAACCTGTATTAATATACTGTAGTGATTTCATCACAAACATCAGCATAAGCAGCCAAACTCTGAATTGCAGAACTAAAAATGCACTATGTCTTATTTTCGGGGGTGTCTTATTTTCAGGGAAACAAGTTACATGTCACTCTTCTTGTGTGTGTATTTTTTTCTCTTGTGTTTGAGATAACTGCAGTCAAATGTTACAATGTTTTACTAATAACATTCGACTGGATCCACTTGTTACATTATCTATCCTACCACAATATTTTTACTTTTTCTTTGCAGCAGTTCCATAAATAACTAGTTTTGTTTGCTCACTGATGAAAATATTTCTTTGATTTTACTTCCTTACTCATTGTTTGTTACAACGTATTCTGTTTAAAAGGTCAGGAGTCTTTTTTTTTTTTTTTTTTTGTATTAACTTCCCTCCTATAAAGTTGACTGAAGGCTTTAAAAATTCCTTCTAGGTAGTATAACACAGCATAAAGTAAGGACTTAACCTTTCTTTACAGTTTAAAGGGGTGTTCTGGGGCTGATTGATGCTCGTTCATCCATTGGGGTATGAGTAAAAATAGAAGCGAAGGCTCATACTTCCCGAACGCTTGCGTTCACTCCCGGCTGCGGGTCAGTTCAACTAAGCAGTGAATGTCAATCATTCACATGACCGTTCCAGTCAATTACAGGCCAGAGAGGTCACATGTGTATGACATTGTGATTGGCTGAAGCTGTCATGTGAACAATGAAAGTTCACTGCTTACTTCCCAGATGAACGAACTGGCAGTCGGGAGTGAAGGAGACTGTCCGGGAGGTAAGTAGTCTTCGCTTCTATTTTTACTCATACCCCGATGGACAAACGAGCATTGATCCATCCTAGAATACCCCTTTAACATTGCAGTACTTAAAACCAGGTTTCTCTGCCTCCCCCCTCAAAGTCTTATAGAGAAATCTATAAAAAATTACAGAAAAACACATGTAGTGTTCATATGTTTTTTTTAGGTGGGAGTAAACCCTTAAAAAACCTGCTAAAAATGCTCAAACGCAACATAAAATTGCCACCACAAGAATTATTTGTATAGATGGCCTTTAATAATTCATTAATTAAATTCATTATTATATTCATTTAGCCCAAGGCTATATACAACCCTCAAAATGATTTGGTCTGGCCCAGCAATCCATGTCCTTGGGTTAGCAAAACAGTACAGGTACCTCGGAGACCAATGCATGCTCAGTAGCAGATCTTGTGAAGCTGTTAATCCCAAGTATGCTACTTTGCATGTTTTGGTCTCTGAGGCACCTGGCTCTTGTTTGCTGGCTTTAGGACATTGAGCGCATCCATAACAGCTCTAGCCTATGGTATTTCTGCTTCGATATGCTTCTGCATATCAGAGTAGAAAGTGCATGGACATAACAGCACAGGGGGCACAGAGACTTGGACACATTCCATGTAAACTGGAGGTAAAGGGATGGAAGGACATCCAACCTTTCCTTACAACTGTCATCTATGCGTGATTTGCTGCAGTGGGAAAAACGCATGGATGAGGTTAGAGGCTGCTGTACTCATCAATCAGCAATAATATTCCACAAGTGTTAGGAGAGGGGAACAGAAAACAGAACAAAAAAAAGAGTTAAAAAAAGATGCATACTAATGTGTTTGTTTTTAGGGTATTTTCACATGGCATTCTTCAATCAGAAAAATGGATTGCAGAGCACGGCGTAAAACGTATCCAAAGGCTCCCAAAGTGTTTTTGGGGGGTTTGGATGATTTTTTCTGTGCACAAAAATGCACCCATATTTTTTAAATAGGGCATCTAATGGTAAAACGGATCAGGGAATTGATATTCAATTTTTTTTGAAATCCGAAAGACGCCTGTAAAACGTATATCATCTGAACGCCGATGAGTGTTTTACATTGAAACTAATGTAAATCCCACCGCACATTGTTAGTTGCGTGTTTGGGTCCGAAACACGGATTCACACATGCATGTGAACATACCCTTACTCCTCACCTGAGTTGGTTATAATCAGTTTGGTACAACACAATTTTAGATAATAGTATTCAGCTTGGTTGTCTGCCTGCCAGCCATCAGTACTGTTGATCCTTGTACTATTAGGTTTTCCGAGAGAATGGAATAAAAAAAAGGGGTATTTAACACCACCCGTTTGTGGGTGAGGCCAATTATCTGCCATATAAAATTTTCAGATAAAACACGCTATTTAGGGATTTCCTTTTGTTGCTGTTTATTAAACAGCTGACATACATATTTAACTATTGAAAAATAAAAAAGTCAGTATATTAAAGTAACCGTTTGAATGAACTGTCAGCTGTTTACTAAAACCAGACACCAGAGTCAATACTCTAAAGGGGTTTTTCACACACATTTGATCCCTTTTTTGGATCCGTTTTTGAGGATTTAAAAGCCATCCGTAAAAGGGGTCCAAAAAACGCACGTTGATACTTATTTGGATCCGTATTGTATGCTTTTGGAGTTGTTTTTCAGATCTCTCTCTTTCTTTCTCTCTTTCTCTCTCTCTCTCTCCTTTCCTCTCTTTTTTTTTTTTTCTCCTTTTTCTTTTTTTTCTTTTTTTTTTTTTTTTTTTTTTTTTTTTTTCCTCTCTCTCGTTGTGTGAACAAGCCTAAGGCTAAGTTCACACAGTTCAATTACTCTGGACTTGGGGACTCGCGCGGGCGGGGGTTGACGGCACCCCCGGGGCCCCATAGACATTTATTACTAGCGGCGCATATTTATCACTAGTAATTGACATGTTTTTATCCCCTTTTGCGCGTTTTTCACGAGCGGGGAGAGGGAACGTAACCTATTTCTCTAGAACTGTGTTACCGTAAAGACTGGGGTGCATTTTGCTCATATTTGACGCATTTTCCCGCAAAATACAGGGATACGACCAGGGGGTTTAGCCCTCATCCTGGGCGCACATCTCAAATCACCTCTCTTTTCAGGTAGCTACTGAGTGTTAAAACCCCGGGGCTGTCATTTTTAAAACCCCGTCCTTTTTAACCAAAAAGGATGTGCATTTATAACCTGTGGGGTTTTTTTTTTCTTTAAGTTCCTCAGGGATTTGAAACCCAAAACCCTTGGGCTGTAAACAAAAAAAGGCTGCTGAGCTACAGTTAGCTATTTTCAAAATTCTATACTAAACAGAAACCTTTTTTTGACAAGAGAGGAAAGGCATAGGATATCTCCTGCTGGGTCACAGATAGCTATTCAAACAAATCATACATGCCCCTTTTGAGCCACAAGCTGGATGCAGGGGGGATAAATAATTGTGGAAAACCCCTTTAAATACACAAAGATTTCCCTTTTAAAATAGGGCTTTATACCTTTTAAAAAATTCCACTAAAAAATACTACTTTTTTTTTTCTTGAAATAACAATGCCAGAACTTTACATTGTTATTTTGTTGTTCTTCCTATTTAGAAAAAAAATTATGACTTGTCCTAAGGTGTGTTCTTACACATTTTGACACTGTCAGCACGGATTACATAGTGTCAAAGTGTAGGTGTAAGGAAAATATACACAGATTGGCTTTATTTGACTGCCCCTGGTTATTTTTAGATTTGATTGGCTATGCTTTTTAATGTAAAGGATCACACCCAGATGACCTTTCAGAATATTGATCTATTATGTTGACTTTGTTCTACTTGTTGCAAGCCATGGTCTTAAGTCATCGGTAGTTTTGAGAAGTTCTCTTAGGGTTCTTCTGCATGTTTCTAATCTAAACCAACCTCCATGCAGATCTTCTCTAGAGCAGTGATATTTTGGGGCTGTCGCTGGGCAACACTGACTTCCAAAGGTTTTCTATGGAGTTGAGATCTGGAGACCGGCTAGGCCACTCCAGGACATTGAAATGCTTCTTACAAAGCCACTCCTTTGCTGCCCTGGTGGTGTGCTTGGGATCATTGTCATGCTGAAAGACCGAGCCACGTTTCATCTTCAATGCCCTTGCTGATGGAAGAAGGTTTGCACTCAAAATCTCATGATACATGGCTCCATTCATTCTTTCATGTACACGGATCAGTCGTCCTGGTCCCCTTGCAGAAAAACAGCCCCAAAACATGATGTTGCCACTCCCATGCTTCACAGTAGGTATGGGGTTCTTTGGATGCAACTCGGCATTCTCCCTCCTCCAAACACGACGAGCTGTGTTTCTGCCAAACGGTTCTACTCTGGTTTCATCTGACCATATGACATTCTCCCAGTACTCTTCTGAGCATTTGGATGATCCTCTAGCAAACTTCAGATGGGCCCATATATGTACTGGCTTAAGCAGCCCCTGGCGGTGTAGTGTGTTACTGATGGTAGCCTTTGTTACATTGGTCCCAGCTCTCTGCAGGTCATTCACTAGGATTTTTGCTCACCGTTCTTGTGATCATTTTGACCCCATGGGGTGAGATCTTGCGTGGAGCCCTAGATCGAGGGAGATTATCAGTGGTCTTGTATGTCTTCCATTTTCTAATTATTGCTCCCACAGTTGATTTCTTCACACCAAGCTGCTTGCCTACTGCAGATTCAGTCTTCCCAGCCTGGTGCAGGGCTACAATTTTGTATCTGGTGTCCTTCGACAGCTCTTTGGTCTTCACCATAGGGGAGGTGGGAGTGTGACTGTTTGAGGTTGTGGACAGGTGTTTTTTTTATACTGAGAATCTCAAACAGGAGCCATTACTACAGGTAATGAGTGGAGGACAGAGGAGCCTCTTAAAGAAGAAGTTACAGGTCTGTGAGAGTCAGAAATCTTGCTTGTTTGTAGGTGACCAAATACTTATTTTCCACCATAATTTGTAAATAAATTCTTTCCATATCGGACAATGTGATTTTTGGGATTTGTTTTCTCATTTTGTCTCTCATAGTTGAGGTCTACCTATGATGTCAATTACAAGCCTCTCTCATCTTTTTAAGTGGGAGAACTTGGTGGCTGACTAAATACTTTTTTTCCCCCACTGTATGAAGCCTAAGAGAAACCTTCACTGCCATGTCTGTCGCGTTCGAACCGACAGACCTTGTGATGAGCCAATTTGTTTTGATCAAAAGATGTTTAAGCTGCCCACGACTTTCAACGTGATCGCAAAATCGGGCAGTCCTATCCTATCTTTACCTCTCAATCGAGCCAATCAGGCCTCTCGCTGGGTCAACCGACCTCCATTATTCAGAGAGAAAAAATAAAAAACACCCAACCTGCAAAGCTGCCCTTCTTATGACAGCCTGTGAGAGTGGGCGGGGACAGAAACCCAAAATGGAAGCACCCCTTCCTTCCCATATAGGTTAAAATCAATGTACACCAAGTATAACGTATGTTTCTGCACACAAAAACATTTCTGAAAAAACGTATGCAAACCTGGGTGCCACTGGCAGGGCTGCGGCACACATGTAATTATACATGTACACACACAGACCGCCGCCAGCGGCACATTACTGCAAAAAGGGCAATACACTACGTGGAAATCCCTAAAGAAGCATTTATGCTATCTATCATACATGAAAAAACTTTGAGACTCTCGGTTCACATATTTTGATCAAAAGATGTTTAAGCCGCCCACTCTCACAGGCTGTCATAAGAAGGGCAGCTTGCAGGTTGGGTGTTTTTTATTTTTTCTCTCTGAATAATGGAGGTCGGTTGACCCAGCGAGAGGCCTGATTGGCTCGATTGAGAGGTAAAGATAGGATAGGACTGCCCGATTTTGAGATCACGTTGAAAGTCGTGGGCAGCTTAAACATCTTTTGATCAAAATATGTGAACCGAGAGTCTCAAAGTTTTTTCATGTATGATAGATAGCATAAATGCTTCTTTAGGGATTTCCACGTAGTGTATTGCCCTTTGAGCCAATTTGTTGACTCTGATATTTTGCCTGGACGTCAACTTTTTGAATGGATGGACGGACTTCACTTCATATTCTTCCAGCTGTCATGGCCTCACATGATGCAGTTTAGCACTTTTCTTGGATGAGAGACCGCTATTGATGAGCTGGATGATGTTGTTTCTCATTTCTTTGGAAATCTTCTTCATTGTTGCTCAAATAAATGACCTTTCACTTGGGAATCAACCTAATAACACAGTGAACCATTAGGGAATGTGAGAACAGGTTATAATTTGTAGTATACAAGATGAAAAAATTGTCCCACCACCAGGAGCAAAACGGTAACTATGAAGTTACATGACAAGAATCTGCAGAAGTAAGCATATGCTAAATAGTTGCAGGTCAAAGGCATGTATGAGATAACCAAGATGATTGTCTATAAAATGGTGGTAGTCTCGTGTTCAAAACTGTAGTGGATGGTTCAATAAGGAGCCTTAAAGTCAAAAGTTCAAAACATTGTTACCCTTTTTCTTGTCAGTGTAAAATATATTTATTGGATACAAGACAAAAAACTTTAAAAAAATGTAAAGATGAAAAACGCTGTAGTAAGTGGGGAAAAAAAAACGTTTTCAGCAAAACGTCCTGAATAACATTTGTGGAGTCTATGAATTTGTTCTGAGGAATAGTATCTCCTCCATCAGATCCTCCTTCATAGATGACTTCAAATCTGATCTCATTATTTCCAGGCTAGAGAACGGCCTCTCTATGCTAATTTGGGTTGGTGGCAAAGTGATGACCACAGGGGCAACATCTCTAACACTTTCAAGGCATAAAGGAATTGCCTCACGCACAGTCAGATCTGATGAACGGTTGAACTCTTCCACTTCTTTGAAAGCAAGTGAAAAATTTTGCTGAAATATGGTCAATCTGTTTGCTATCGGAGCGGTATCTTTTCCCCTGCAGTAACGCTTTGCCTGCTCCATGTCATCCAAATACTTTTCAAAATTAAACTCCTCATCTGATGAGGTCGAAGATATGAGAACAGGAGCACTGGCAGGACCCCATTCCTCTTGCTCCAGCACTGCATTGAACTAACTGGACCAATTTATTATATATTTTGGGAGTCAGTCGGTCCATTTTATAACAACAAGCTGTAAAAACACCCCCAGCCCTCCTCTTATCGACCTCACAGAAGAGACTATGCTCCTCCACTAACAGACGTCAGATATGCTAGACTAACTGAGCAGGGCAGTAGTGCACGCTGCTGGCACTAATACCCCAAACTACTCTATGGCTAAAAGTTCCTCTGGCAGAACGTTACACAGTCTGGCTGCTCTTACAGTAAAAAATCCCCTTCTATATTGGTATAGAAAGCTACTTTCATCTAGATGTAGTGGGTGTCTCCTTGTTTAAGATACAGTCCTTGTCTGTATTTGTACGATAACAAAAAAAATATTGATGTTTAGCTATAAATTGTAGACATTTTACACAAATAATTCATTTCTATTTTGTGAGACCTATTAGTATCCTGTCCAATTAAATTTGAATAATTCTTGGACTACATCCAAAAATGGTTGTTTGCATTTAGTACAGTGTCAGACTGGGGTGCCTAGGGCCCACCAGAGAATTTTGAATTTAGGGGCCCAATGTGCTCTCATGCTTTCCACCTGGTCTCGCTGCAGCTTATATAGACTGGTGTGATGACATCATCACACTAACCTGTAATCAAGATGGGGTGCTGGGACTTCTGAGTCTCCCTCACCTAACTAAACATAAATCTACCAAGTATAAAACCACTAAATAATGATCATACAGTTACCAAATAATACCACTACACAAAACCAGAATCCCAAGACTATTACCAAAAATTCAACTAAAACCAAACCTGCAACATCATGACCACATATCACTACCACATAGTGACTGAATAAAACCAACACATATCACCACCACATACTGACTGAATAATACTTCCACACCATAACCACATATCATCACCACCACATAGTGACTAATAACTCCACACTATGACCACATATTACCACTACATAGTGATTTAAGTATACTACCACATAGTGATTGAATAATATCTACACACCATAAACCACATATCTCCTCCACATAGTGACTGAATAATATTACAACACCATGACCACATATCACCACCACATAGTGACTGAATAATACACAATACCATTATACTATGACAAATTACAGCCATACAATGGCAGATACCATTTGTATGCATGCATGCTGTGCACATATAAGTGATTACAGTAAGTTTACATGCAGAGACGCGCCAAAGACATCCTTTCTGATGAGTTGTTCTCTTCTCTGAGTTATTTTCTCTCCCTTTTTTTTTCCTCATTTGGTCCAGACCAACATGACTTGTCCCTGCAGAATTTAAGATGCAGACATCTTGGACTCCTCACTTTTCCAGCACTTCCCTAGCATTTTCCACCTCTGTACAAACTCCACATCCATAGTGCCCCCAATGGTAATAATGATCCCCTTGTACCCCACACAGTAAAACTGCTCCCATTTGTGTACCACATTTTCATCTTTTTTGTCCTCATATATAGTAGGTAGGTAAACCCCCAATATAGTAGGTAGGCACACCCCCAAAACTAGGTAGGCAAATGGGTAGAAGCCCTTCTAAGTAGTTAAATAGGCCCCTGTAGGTAGTTATAGAAACTCCCTCTAGGTATAGCCCCTATACAGGGCCAGGACGATAGGTAGGCGACCGCCTAGGGCTCTACTTCATCCTAGGTGGAAAATGGTGAGCAAGGAGTCATGGAGTGGGCTGAATTGTCCATTTGCTTTGTTCCTTATTTGCCTAGGGCACCAGAATACCTTGTCCCAGCCCTGCCCCTATAGGTAGGTAGGTAAGTATATAGAGCTTCTGTTAGTAGGTAAACTCCCTGTAGGTATATACAACCTGCTGTGGGAATATGCACTCCCTGAAGGTGTATACAGCCTCTTATAGACATGCTTGCTGACGGAATATAGAGGCCACTGTAGGTATGCAGCCCATTGTATGTATACATTCCCCCTGTTTGTAAAAAAATAATAAAAAAAAAAAAGTTACTCACCTCTGCTCAGTTTGTTTCCCCACTGAGCAGCTCGCACTGGGAATTTGCATCCGGTGTGGGAGCATGATGTCATCATGCCGCCCACACTGAGTCACAAGTGTCTCCAGGGCTTGGGATTTAGAAGCGCGTGATCAATGCACCATGCCGCCTGCGCTTCTTACTACCGTGTGCCACGGAGCTCAAGGCCCACCAGGAGATTAACAGCATCCCAGTGGGCTGGAACTCAGTGGCAGCCGGCCCCGAGGCCTAAGTCAAAGACTAGTAAACGGCGCAGGCAGCATGATGTACCGATCACACCGCCTGCGCTGCCGACTGTGTATTTGTCAGATCCTCCAGTGGGCCAGTCTGACACTGATTTAGTAGAAGTTTAATTGTTGCTAACATTAGCTTAACTGTATTTTCTTTACATGAGAATTTGGAAAGAAGCTCTCCTCCAGAAGGAAAAAAGGCTGTCTCTCTGGTGCCACCTTTTGGAGGTAGCTTCTTGGTGAGTCAAGGCCAATCCATTAAAGAGCCTTGAAACCTGACTAGAGATTTAAGCCAAGGTAGCATCTTCTCAAAAAGAGTTGCTTGTCTGCAGACAGTTGTTTTGTGGTTCTTATGCTTCATCAAAACAAGTCAAAGGCGTTTCTCCCAGCTGGCCAGAACCCTGCTTTGTACTGACAAAGACAAAGAACCCAAAAATAGCTTCTGCAAATAGGTGACTCTTCGAGGACATATTATTTACATATTCTTTTTCTACAGTGAGTACTGAAGGGCCTCCAAGATTCCACCCTACCTTTCATATTGTCAAAAGAAAAAATTTGCGTGTTTAAAAATAACCCCAAAAAATTCTTATGCAACAGCTTTGTAAATATTGAACAGTTGCATTAGTTTACTTTCAGCCAAAGTTGGGACTTGATTTTATTATTATTATTTATTTTTGAGCGCCCTTGGTTCCAGGGCGCTGTACATTCAGGTTTCATACATAACATAGGTCAAACAAGTACAAAGGTGACAAATTACTAACTAACAACTGGTACAGAAGGAGTGAGATCCCTGCCCGCAAGGGCTTACACTCTAAAAGGAAGGTGGGAAGAGACAGAAGGTGAGGGGCAGACATGGTTGTGGATAGTGTAGTGACAGCAGGGTTATTGTTGGTTGTAAGCAATCCTGAAGAGATGGGTTTTCAGGTTGCTTTTGAAGCTGGTGAGAGTCTGAGGTGTTGGGGCAGTGAGTTCCAGAGTGTGGGTGAAGCATGAGAGAAGTCTTGGAGACAGTTGTGTGAGGAGCTGATAAGGGGAGAGCAGAGAAGAAGGTCCTGTGAGGAGCGGAGGTTGAGTGACGGGAGATATCTGGAGAATTGAGCAGAGATGTATGGAGGGGAATGGTTATGGAGAGCCTTGTAGGTCAAGGTTGCTAACTTGAACTGGATTCGCTGGGCAATGGGAAGCCAGTGGAAGGGATTGGCAGAGGGGAGAGGCAGAGGAGTATCGAGGACAGAGGTAAAATCAGACGGGCAGAAATTTTTAAGGATGGATTGGGGGGGGGCCCGGGGTTTGGCTACGGGGGGGCCCAAACAGCTCCCAGAAAGAAATAAAGAAGAAGTTTTAAAAGGGAAATTTTTCGGCCCAGTTCCCCCCAAACCCTCTTCCTTCTCCCCCTGTAGTTCTAGTTTTGGGTTATTAGGGGGGCCCTATGATAGGGGAAACATTTGGGATTTTTTTTTTTTTAAAAGATTAAAAAATTTTAAAAATTTTATTTAAAGGACCCAAAAGCAGGTACAGATTGTATTTTAAAAGTTGGTTCAAAAGCCCCCTTTAAAAACCCCCAAACGCAAGGCAGTGACAGCCCAAAACATTTTTTGCGTTTTTACGGGGCTTCCAGAATAAACCATACGTTTTTTAAGGGGTACCCTAAACATCTTACAGAATGAATACTTACCCGGGCAATAGGCGGGGAACGATAAAACAACAAAAGAAGAATTATGCATTTTAACATTTTTTTTTTTCTAAATTGCTTACTTTAAAACTAATTTCAACCCAAAAAAGCAATATTTTTAAAAATCTGAGGTAAAGGGGGGATAAGAAAACCCTACATGGAGAAAACTAAATAGATGTACAAGGTAACGTTCGGGGGTGATATAATTAAGGCTGGGGAAAGGAGCCTCATACTCGGGGCCCCTTTAAAGGGAAACCCAACCCCCCCCCCCCCCCCCCCCCCCCCCTGCCAGGGGAGTCATCCCCTTTCCCCAAAACTTATCAAATTTCCCGGGCCAAACCCCTGCTTTAAAGCACCAAATTTTTTTGATGTGGCGCAGCCTTTAAATCAAACCTATCCACCGGAAAAAAAAGGGGGGCCAAAACCAACCATGTCCGCAAAATTTACCCTTTCCTTTCGCATAATAAAACATTCAATCGCGAAGGTACACATAAAAACGTAAAACCCAGGCTGTCAGGCCGGGGACCAAAAAACCCAACCATGGGAGAAAGGGGGGCCCCGGGCACCCCACCCCCAAATTTTCGGGGAAAGGGCCCAATTTTGGTACCGTACCCCAACCCCCCCTTTGGGCGGGGGACCTTTTACGGGTTTGTAAAAAGTTCCAGAGGTCGCGTTCCCCCTTGGGGCATTCATCCACAAACCATGTAAAATTTTTTACAAGTCTAAAAGTATTGTAAAAAGATCGGTGCAAAAAAATAAAGTTGGGTCAGTCTATAATTAAGGTTTGGAAAAAAGCCAATTTGGGGGAAGCTACAAAATTCCCCCGCGTTAAATTCCGAAATGGGGCCCCCAGGTCCCCCTTTCCCATCTCCCCCGAAGGTCAACCAAAGGTCCCCCCCTATTTCGTGAGGAGGGGAAGGCCATAGAAAAGGGGAGACTAGTCCCGGGGGGTTTAAAAGCAAAGAGGGAAGGGAAAACCCGGTTTTAAAAAACACCACTCCAGCATGCCCCTCTGGGAGTAATGCATGTTTCATCCCCAAAATATGAAAAACATTTGGGGAGGGGGGGAGGCCCAAAAAACTCAGCCTCCCAAGCCCGGGGAAATTGGTCGGACCCCCAAACCCAGAAAAAATTATTTGGGAGATATACCCACCCCTCGCAAAACCCCAACTCAAATCTCCGGGGACTTTGAGGGTTGGCCTGGAAATTTGTTTGAAAATTCCAAAAGGGGAGAAAAACCATCGAAAACCCCTCACCGTAGTACTTAGAGCGTCCCCTCTGCCAAACCATAAGGGCCCTGTTAGTACCGGAAAATCCCCGCAGCTACCATCCGCAAGGGCAGTGCCAAAAAAGGGGAGTTTTGAAAGGGGGGTGGGGTTTCCCCCCGACAAACGGGGATATAATCAGGGGTTTTAAACCCCTGAGCTCCCCCCCAAAGTCCCCACCTGACCGGGTGCGGGGCTGACCCGCCAGAAATTTTATACCCCAAATTATCCGGAAGAGCGGCCCCCCCTAAACCCAAAGGGGGCTGTTAAAGGGATTTCCGCAAACCCATGCCGCCCCTTTGGGCCATACAAAGGGAAGAAACAACCCCCCTTGGCGCTGAATCAGGCTCATAGGAGATAACTGGTCCCTTGTGAAGGACATATATTTTTTTAAAAGGTAGGATTGTAAATTTTAACTAAGCTTTTGCCCAACCCGGGGGAAAAAGATGGGTTTTTTCCAAATTTTTAAATTTCTATTTTCGAAAGGTACAAAGGGGTTAAAAATTAAATTTTAAAAATTTTCCTGAAAGATCTAGATACCTGTTTTTCCCAAAGGTGGGAAAGGGGGAAAACCCCAAATTAGCGGAGAGCTACGGCATTTGCCACGGGGCTGGGGGTCAAAGGGGCCCGGATTTTAGTTTGGGGCCCCCAATTGATAAGAAATCCCCCGGGAAAATTTAAACCCAAAAACCCCCAATAAACTCCAGGTGGCACACAGGGGAGGTCTTGGGGTTTTCAGAAAAGAAAAAAAAAAGTGTCGTCGAATATAGGCTGACCTTTTAAACATATGGGAGTAGCAGATAAACCTCGAAACCCCTTATCACCCCCCGGAACCCTCACCCCCCGGGGTTTCCCAAAATGTAGGGAAAAGGGGAGTAAGGGGGGGATAGGCATCCCTTTTTTCTTAAAGTCCCCCGGTTGGCAACCCGGGAAAAAAAAGGGGTCCGAAAACCCACCCATAAAAGAAACTCTAGTAAAGGGTTCATTTTTAAAGCGGGCCGCAAAAAATTAAATTTAAAGGGGGGCCCCAAAGGGAAAAATTCTTTTTAAAAGGTGAGGAAGGATAGGGCCATTACAATTGAGTAAAAGGGTTTTTAAGCTTCCCCGCCCTTGTGAGACTAAAATTAAAAACCTACCTCTCCATGGGTTGCTTGAAAAATTTGGAAACAACCGTCTTAAATTTAACGCTGTTGATTTCCTGGGCATAAACCCAGCCGGGTCGGCATGTAAAATCAATGGGAAATGAATTTTTAACCTCCTAGCAAAGGCATTTGGGCCCAAAGGGATTTTTGATAGGGTTTTTTGGAGCAGGGAGATGGGGCGAAAACAAATTCCCACAGTACATCGGGTCCTTTCCCAAGGTTTGGGAAAGGGGACTGGGAATGCCCCTGCTTCATACATTGGGGGGGAAAGGGGGCCTTTACCCCGGGCAGGGTGCCTGAAATCCCCTCCAACATTTGAGGGGCAATAATTTCCCTCATTTTCCCCCTATAGAATTTCAATTAAAAAAGCCCGCCCACTACTGGGGGATTTGATTTTGGGGAAAAGGAGTGGATGAATCATTTTTTTCTTGCCTGTGGGGGGGTTTAAAAAACTAAAGAAAATTTGGGAATTCCCTTACTTGGGGTAGGGAGTTTTTAAGGGGGGACAGATAGACTCTTTTCGTCAGCGACACGGAAAACCTGTAAAAGAGTATAGAGTTTTTGGAATTTAAGAGGGAATGCCTCTAATATGGTAGGGGTCCCGATTTACGGGTCCCATCAGGGAATAAGCTGGGGAAACCACCGGAAAACTCGGAGGCACCCCCCGCGCCATACACACCCCAAGAGTTTACCACATTTCTCCCATTTTTTAAAAATTAGGCCGCCCTATTTGAAAAATTCCCTTTTTTCGGGGCCCTTTGTTGTTAAACAGGATTGGTACATTCAAGCCCCGAAAAAGCCCATTCCCCCCTGTTATCATTAGAAGGACCCCGGGTGTATCTAAAAATTCCCTCCCTCAGTCACCCCCCCCTAGCAAGCGGGAGCTCCCTGGGTGAAAAACCTTTTTTAAGATAAATTAAAAGGGGAAAGCCCAAAAGTACCCCCACGCTACCCTTAAAAGGCATCCCTTGCAGGCTATTTGGCGCCGCCCCGGGCGTTTTTTGGGAAAGAAAAAGCGCCTTTTTGTCGGGAAAGTAGGGGTTTGTGGGGGGGGTGGGAAAATTTGAAAACCAAAAAAAGGGTTTTTAAAAAACGCCATCAGCCTGGGGGGGCATGTTTACCCTTTTTTAAAGGGGTCAACAAACCGGGGCATGGCCCCGGGGAAAAAACTAGTTTAAATATCGTACTGAGAAAACCCCAGGGGAAAGCGAAAAACGTTTTTCAACATGAGGGTCGTTTCCGGGGATAGACCCTTTAAATTTTGCGGGTAAAACGGGAAAAAATTGCGTTTTGGTTGGGTTTCTAAGCGCCAAGCATCAGTGCCCCAAAAAATTCTTTTAAATTTGAGACTGAAAGGGAAAGAGGGAAGGGGGTTTTCAGGCCCCCGTATAGTGGAGTCAAAGGGCCCAAAAGGCGTCTGTCCCAGGTAAAATTTTGGGAAGTCCCCCATCCAAATACATAACGTGGCGGGATATGTGGCCAGTCCTCCAAAACCCTCCCTGAATCACCCCCGAAAAATTTATGGGGGGGGACATAAAAAAACCAAACTTTGTGAAAGGGCCCATGAAATGGGGGCTTTACCGAAACTTTGTTTTCCCCCATATCATTTTCCCGGCCCTGTGGGGCTGAATTTGGACCTTAACACTGAAAAAGAATAGAGCCCCCCCCCTTTGGCAAAATTTTCGTAAATGTGGGAGGTTTGGAAAAAAAACCTACCCAAAGGGGGCGACCAAGAAAGTGGTAATTTATCAGGTTTAGGGGGGCTCCTGGGGGCACACAATATAAAAATTTCCCGCGACCTCAGATATTTTGAAAAAAAAGTCCCCTCTTGATAACCCATTTAACCCCCGAACTTTTCCAAAGTGAGGAAATAGCTCCCTTTTTTCTCGCCAAAATTTCCTTTTAAAAAGGAAAAGGTATTTTGCAGGGACGAGTCCTCTGCAAAGGAAGCCAACAAAGTTTCCATATCATATAACCCCTGGGTTGTTGGGGAACTGAAGAGAATTCCCTTAAAGAAAAAACAAAAAAAAACATCCCAACCATCCCCGTTTCCCACCCTACTTCGTTGCCAAAGGTACGAAGCATTGGATCCCCAAACAGTCCCAACCAAAAAAACAAACAAACGAATAGCTAGAAAATGAAAATAAAATTTTTCTACACTGGGAAACCAGATTTTCCCCAAATTTAAACGCCCTAAATTGGGGCAAAAGTACACCCCCCGTCTGCTATAAAGAATACCTAAGCAAAAAAAACATTTTTAGAAAAATTTGGGGTTAGGGGGTATGCATACAGTAAACACCCTTTGGGAAAAAAAAAAGGGGGAAAAAAAAAAAAAGGGGGGGGGGGGGGAAAGGAAAGTGGGTCGGGTGTAGCCCCCTATAGCGCCCCAGGCGGGGGCCCCCATTTTAAGGAAATTTATCCCCCAAAATTCTTTATGCAAAGAGGTGAAGAATTGGGGGAGTCTTAAAACGGCAAACCTGGGGTTTCTTCTACCCCTTCCAAAGGGGGACCCCTCCCCAGCCGATAGGGGTCCTGCGGGCTTTTAAAAAAAAAGTTTTTTTTTCGGCAAAAAACCTTAAATTGGGCTGGAATAGCATTGCGTATTTGGAAGTTACGCCCCCTTTAAAGTTCTGTTTTTGGTAAGGAACAAACCCCCTTTTTTTCTAAACTTCGTTTAGAAAAGTCAGGAAGCCCTAAAAACCCTTAGGGGCTACCAATAGGTATGGGCCCTTTCTTTCCCCTATTTAAAGCCCGAAGGATAGTGCCCCTTTATCCAAAAATTTAGGCTTGGCTTTTAAAATGTACGAGGGGGTCCCCCAGGTGGGGGGGGTTTTGGGGCAAAAATCCGATGTCCCCGCTCCCCCGAAAAACAAAACCCGAGAACTTATCTTTTCCGTGGGGTTAGAAATGAGGGGGTTTTTTCCAAAAAGGATTCGGGGAAGAAATCCCTTCAAAAAGGCCCTCCGTTTGGCCGATGAAGCGCAGGTTACTTCTCCAAAAATTCGGGTTTTCCCCCTGATCATCCGATTTTGATGTAGCCTACAAAAATTCCTTTCCGTTTCCCACGGGGGCCGGGAAAAGGGTTTGGTTGGTCTTCTGGGGTACTTGACCCTTTTCTCCACCCCCGGAAAACCCGCTTCACGGTTTTCCCGGGTTTTTCATGTCTTAATAGGGAAATGTCCCCTTTTTTTTCCTTATACGGGAGGAAAGGGAATTTTTGTCTGCATGTGTGGATAGCGGCCGGGGGACTTTCTTGGTCTCGGGGTTAAAGAGTTTCTGTGTCCGAAAAAGCCCGCTGGGATCCTTTTTGAAAATCGGTACGGTTCGGTGCCGGGGTGGAGGGGTTTCCTGATGGGCAAAATTTTGTCTAATTTCTCGGGGGGCCCTTTGGGATGGGGTTTGATGGGGGATAAGGTATTTTAAGGGCAATAGTGAAAAAGTGGATGCCCCCCAACTGGGAAATCGGGTTTAGCTAAGGTGTTGGGTGAAAAATTGCAAGTGGGGCCCTTTCCTTTGTTTGGGTAAGGAGCGCTATGTCAAATTTCACTAGCACGTAGATTTATTTTTTTAACAGTATAAAAGCACAGGGGACCTGCCCCATGTGCTGGTGCGGGAGGTTAAACCCAAAAGTGGTACGTGGCTGGCCCTCTCCCCTCGAAAGGGACTGTATCAAAAACAGCAAGGTCCCCAAAGGAAAGGGGGGGGGTGAAAGAGGGACCACAAAGGGCCCGTGGTGTGTCAATGAGGGAAATTTAAAAGTCTTGGCCCGCCCATTTTACAGAGCCCAAGGGTTATTTTTTGGACCGTACCCCCGGGACCCAACAGGCAAATGACCCGGGCCAAACGGGGAAGAGATTGTGCGGGAAAAGTGATTTACAAGCAGCCCGCCACTTTTCCCTTTGGAAGGGGACCCAAGAGGGCACAGAGGGCCCCGAAATGGGGGAAAGGCACGTTTGGGTTTAATTAAAATAGGAAGTTTAAAGCCGCGTGCAGAAATATTTTAAAACCCGGAAATACAGTCAATAAAGGGGAACCAGCAAAAATTTTATATAGCAAAACTTGCATCCCCGAAGAGGGGCCCCGGGGCCTTTAAAGTCCCCTGATTCGAGTGCGATTTTTCTTTTTTTGGCAATAGAGATGGTTAGGCTGCGCCCCCTCCTCTCGGGCTCCAGAAAACAAAGGGCCCGGGGTACAGTACTACAAGTCTGCCCCTGTGTTGTGGGACAGGGGAACCCCCGCGGCCCCCTTTTCAAGCCCCCCTCTGGATTTCCCCGTTTTTCTGCCAAAAGCCTCTTACACCGGCCTTCACCACCTGGCGGGTCAGTGCGTGTTAAAAACACGGGGCCCCCTGAAGGGCGGGCCCGCAAAAGTTTTCAGCAGGTCCTTGGGGGGGGCGGGGATAGCGCTCTCCGATATCCCCCCCGCCGGCCCCGGCTCCCACCCCAGGTTTATCTCAGGTCCCCCTGTGGCCTACAGGCTAAACCAGGCGACCAGCCGGGGGGGAAACAGGCCCCCCTCACCACCCCCAGGCCCAAGATGGCGACCCCGCGCTCCGAGTCTGGGAAAAAAGCGAGCCCGCGCCGGGGCCCCCAGGGTTCCCCCAAGGGTCGTCCAAGCGGCCCCCAAAATCCCCCGCCCAGCGACGCTCACTCTCCCCGCCAAAGGCCCTTTTTCCAAACCCCGCTTGCGCCCAGCAAAATTTCCCGTCCAGGGCCCCTCATTGGCGGGAAAAACAGGCCCCCCTCACCCCCCGCCCGAAGGGGGCGACCCCGCGCTCCGAGTCCGGGGAAGGGGCCCACCCCCCGCCCTTACCCCCTCCTTCAGGACCCTCCAGGCAGCTCCGCGCTGCCAGTGAGTGCCGCACTCCTCCGGTGCTCCCCCAAAAAAGTTTTTTAGGCAGGAATAATGCAGGATAAAGCTGGAAAAAAACCCGGGCAGAGCAGGAGCTCTTCCACAAAATTCGTTCACAGTCGCCGCCAGGCCCCGCCCCTGGAAAACCGTGACCTTTTTGGGCCACTTTTCTTTTGGGCTTTTATTAGGGTGTGTTCCCACGGCAAAGACCAAATACCGGGGGGGGGGGGGGGGGGCTTTTTTTTGCCCCAAGGGGGGCGGCTTTTTTGCCCCCCAAAATTTCTTTTTCCGCCCAAAAAACCGGGGAGAAGAACGAACATGTTCTAAATTTTTTGGAAAAACTGGGGAATTTAAAAAAAACGACTTTTTCGAAAATTTGGGAAAAATGGGGGACTGCTGCATGCTTTCTATTTAAAACAATGTTAAAAATTTGAACCCGTCGCTTTTAAAAACTTTTTCAAATCCCCCCAAAAACCCTCTGTGAAACCCAAAATTAAAACCCTTTTCCCGTGGGGGGCAAAACCCTAAGGCAATTTCACACGGCTTATTTTTCCGACGTTTAAATTTCTGGGGGGGCCGGGGGAATTTTGCCCCGCAATTACGCCGGCAGCCGGCAGCGGGGCGGAGGGGCCGGGAGCTCCCCCCATTTAAATGTCATTTTCTACGGGCGGGGGTAACGCCCTAAATAATTTTGCATGTCCACTTTCTCCCCCCTCCCGGGGTAAACGCCGAGCGGGGAGAAGAGACGGAATCCTAGTTCTTTATGAGAACTGTGGGTTTCCGGAATGACCGGGGGATTGGGCCGTACTTCACGCCAAATTTTGGGCCCGCCCGTTCCCGGGTCCAATTTAGCGCCCCAAAAAAACCGGGGTGGAAAGGGCCTTTAAGTTTTAAAAATTCTGGGTGGGAAAAAAAATTTTTCCCCAATAATTACTTTTGATATATTTTTGCTTAAAAAAACCCACAATTAAACGGTCATATGGGAATAAACTTTTTTTTTTTTTTTTTTTTATTTTAAAATTTTGAAGGAGAATGAAGCCGCCATCCAGGAACTTTGCAAATAAACATGAACCTCTTCCATCTCAGAGACCTGACAACACCTCATTCACTCAGCAGAGACTTCCAGCCTGGCAGCCTCTTCTCTCCGCCAGCATTATTTTGCCATTTTTCTTCCTAATAGGATTATCTTTTATAGGAATTGGTATTGGATTATATTATTCATCAAACAACATAAAAGAAGCTACAGTAAGTATTTTATAAACCATGCTGTTATGTAAAAAAATGCTTCCAAATCTGCATTCCTCATAACTGTACATAACTTAATACGTACAAGTTTAAAGAGATATATTTGGAATCTCTTGACATGCTCGTTTTAGTAAATAATTGAGAATTAACAATTCTCGAGCATCTTCTCTCAACAACTGTGTTGTGCTGTTCCTGCTAGAAAGGTATTACTGAATCAGTCAGCTGGGTGTTAGCATTCCAGTTTATAGAGAAGAGCGTCCCTGTATGAACTGAATTGGTCAGTACTGAGTTGGACACACCTGCAGCTGGTAATGCCCAACTGACTGTCATTATTCTTGCCAAAAAGCTTACAAATACAGATGTGGCTGAAGGAAACTGTGGCTAGTCACAGTTCTAGTATTACAAGGCTTACATTCAAATAAAGGGCCACATGTATGAAACGGTTTTGGTCCAAAACTCACTTTTTTGCCCATAGGTTTCTATGGGGAAAAAGTGAGTTTTAGACCAAAACCGTTTCATACATGTGGCCCATGCAATGCATATTTAAGCTGTATGCCAGAGTAGGAGCCGCTCTAGAGCTTACAGAATTAGAGAAGGAGGCACCACTATTTACCACACGGGTAAATTTAATCTTAAAAAAAGCCCTCCTAGCTAAAATGAAGCAGAACTTATATATATATATATATATATATATATATATATATATATATATTTGGTAAATGATTGGAAATGCTGAAACGTATGTAAGCAGAAAACAATTACTTGGTGTCTATATTACGGGACAAATATCACTTCCATCCTTATGGGAGAAGGCTAATTTTTTTTTTTTCTCTTCGTTTTGTTTTTCAGTATGATTACACAGGTACCCTGCCAAACGACAGCTGTTATCAATGTGCTGTTAATATCTTAAAACCCTGTTATTGTAACATTACTTTTAATATAACAGAAGCATTTGAGGTAAGTTCCATAATACGGTATCCCTCTTATAAATCTTATGATCTTGATGTAGACTACAATAGTCCTCTACGCATCTTCACTGTCCTGGTTGGGTATCTTTTCGTGTGGGAAATTTGCTCAAATTTGTGTACGAAAGTGGTCTTGTAATGGGTACAAACTTTGCAGTTTTGGTGGGTTTCCACATGCATTTCTTAACCAGTAAGAAAAGTGCATCCTAGTTGGATTGTACTGATCTGCTGAGTCTTTACAGTGCAATTCTACATGGGTTTTCTCTGTAGAATGTAAAGCTAATTAGCACTAGGAACTGCATTAAATAACCATTAATGTACAATGTTTCCTTTTTGACATATCTTACCTATGGATAGAATCCTAATACTGTCATGATTTAATATTGTGCGTGTAAATTTAGATAAATTGTAGTGTTCCCCTCTCTTTTTGCTTTTTTTCCCCACAATTTGAATGTCTTTTATGCATTAAATCCTGTATTTAATGATTGACTGTTCAAATATTATATCAAATATGATCTGTAATATTATCTATTATTTTTGTGTAGTGTACAGGTGAGTTCACACAGCGTTTTGCAGTGGGTACCTGTGAGTGCTGCATTACGCCTGCTGTTGAAAGTACATGTTGGGCAGCATGTATTTTCAATAGTGCTACAGCCCAGCCTACTATTACTTTCATTTTTCCTGCCACATAAGCGCCCCAAAAAAGTGACATGGTACTTCTTTTTACGGGAGTGTATGGTGTACCGTGCAATATGCCGGTTTATCATACCACTCAATGAGTGCTATGATTTTACCGTATTTACAGTGATCATACCCTACTGCTGTAAATTGTATTAGTGTATATGAAATTTGTTGTGTTGCTGTACCCCAATTTACATATAATCCCTGTAATTGGGTGTATTCCTGTCAGCCCCTAGGTTGGTTAGGCTTTCACATATCCATAGGTCGTATCGAATTCAAATTTTCTGACATAATAAGTTATGGAGAACTGTAAGCAGAGACTACCAGTGATTAGGTAAATTAAAGGGCTGGTCTTGCTTTTCTGATCAACATGCCTCTTGATGTGTTGGCTCAAATAGCTTTAGATCTCGAAGCAACAATAAACCTTAAAAGAGGATTTTGCTGTTCTCCTGACGTAGCTATTGTACTTCATAAAATAATAATTCAGTAGGAAATTATTCTAGGTGAAACCAGTTGGAGATGTCCATTCTACAGTCTGGCACCATAAGCACGGATTGGATAGTTTCAGACTATAAAGACACACCCTTTTGACAAGAGGAATAGGACTGACTATTTGTCATTTTATTTAAACCTTTCCAAGAGGAATAAAAGAAGGACATAATGAGGACCATTAAGAGAAGCTGATTTAGGGTACATCCACACGACAAATGTCAAAACACTTGTGGGATTCAGACTCCTAAAACCACATTGTCCCACGAGTATGTTGATGAGGCTTCCAATGTGGACTTTAAGTCATTTTTTTTTTCCCCGCTGGATTTAAAGTCAGAAAATTAGTCCCATTCATCGCTGTACGCGGATCCAACACACAAATGTTTTTGTGACTTGAAATATGGCGTATTCTAGAACATCTTCTAAGTCCTTTTGAAAAAAAAAAGATGGTCTTGAAATCCGACCTCCAAAGAAATCCAAGTTGTGTGGATTACAACTTGGATTTTCGATTTAGGTTTATGAGGATGGTTCACAGTTGGATTTTTACAGTTTCTAAAACTCGAATTCGTGTGTTAATCCAACGGGAATTGCTTGTCGTATTAATGGACTATGTCAAGAGTGATGGTATGTCCTCTCTAATGTGCACACTGCTCAATTTATGGAATACTGGTGAAGAACTGCCCTGAAGGGTTTCAGGGTTTGGTCATCTTAAATATCAAGCTCATTTAGTTCATTAAATGATTGTCTCTCACGTCAGTAGATGATGATCATTATTATTTTATTTTTTAACCTGTGTGAATCTGTAATTTTTTGAAATGATGAATCATATTTGTTAGATGTTGATACTTCTTTCTACTCGTACATGTCATTATACTTATTTCTATTCCTTTATGTTTATAAAATCATCTTATTCTAGGGACCTGTTTTTATGTACTATGAATTATCGAACTTCTACCAGAATCACTATCGATATATGATCTCCAGGGATGATAGCCAGTTAAGTGGCGACCTCTATAGTCTCAAGGTAAGTAGAGACTTTGATACTCCTTACAAATATATACTTCATGTCACATGCACACAGACCTTTATTTCGTAATGACGTTTCTTTTTAGCCAGATGTTATACCTGCAAGCAGTAAGTAATGGTAATGCTGGTTGTTTCCTCAAAGGTCGGCAACATAAGTCATGATGCTTAGCTAGTAACTAGATTTTTCCATAGACAAATTTAAGTAAAAATGCACAGATTAACCCCCTGATGCAATGAGTATCCATATTACAATATCAGATCGTTACGAATTCGGGTGAGTTTGTGATCTACCATAAAAGGTCCAAAATGGATAACCCCAAAAATCAATTGTTCTCTATTATTTTATTTTTTATTTTTGTTTTAATATGAAGATCAGATACCAGATAAGAGATGCATTAGTGTGTGATTTCGTGTCTGGTTATAGGTTATTTCTTTGATGTCCGATTACATATAACCTGGTAGGTCCATCAGACGCTGCTGGTGTTCGTTATGAAACTAGTCCAGTTCCCCCTCTGTGATGAAGGTTCCAAGTGGAACCTCGGATGCAGATGTGAACACGACCTTAGTGGAAAGAAAAAACTGAATCAGAAGGTTCACTTAAAGGGGTTGTCTCGCTACAATGATTGGGTTTTAATTAAAAGATCTTTAAAAAACAAGCAGCTTTGCAATATATGTTCATTACAAATGTCCTACTGTTTTTTGAGCTAAGCCCTGTTAGTATACTACATCAGCTTCTCAAGTTTCTATAGCAGCAGACCTGTTGATCCTTATCTTACTGGCTGTCAGGTCTGTATGACTCACTACAGGTCTGAGCAAGACCCCCTCCCGCACAGAATGCTTCGGGTGGAGGTAGGGGGGAGGGAGGACTCTGGCTTCTATGTCCGTGCTGCCTGGATTAACCCTGTGTGTGCCCTGCTTCCTCCTGCTCTCTACACAGATAGATGTTGACAGCAGTGGAAACCCTGTCTGTTACTATAAATCATGATGTGTTGGAGCTGTAACTATAATAATACTATAACAGATCAGGAGGCTTGTGAACAGTTCATGCTGTGCTGTAACTAGAGACACATCCTGAGTAAACACTTTGCAGCTTGTCTGTTTTTTGTTCTGAGAGGGTTTGTTTGTTGTTGCTGGAGATGTGAGATATGTAAGCTAAGCAGAGGTTATTAGGAACACTTTCATCCCCTCTGTTCTGCTATTAGCAATCATAGACCTCTCTAGGCAGGCACACAAAAGGGTTAACTCTGGCAGCAATCCCCCTGCTGTATAGAAGTTATGGGCGGATAGCTGCCTGTGTGCTGAAGAGAGGGGGGAAGAGGGAGGAGGAGAGGCAACAAGCTGCACCCCCTCAATTCAACTCCCATTCACAGACGAGGGTGAAAGCAAATTTAAAGAGACAACTCCTTTAAGGATCCTGTGAAAAAGGAAGCCATTATAGAACCTTACAAATTCCTGAATAGAATTTTTATCAATTCAATAATGTATAGTTATTGATGACTTCTTTTAATGGAACATTAAAAAATAACAGAAACTAATTTTAATTTGATGTACTATTTTGTGAATCAGACAGACAGCCCTCACCAGTTACCCTTCTGATGATCTTGATTGGGTAACCATTAAAATATTAATGTTGTCATGGCAGCCTCGACTGCCATTATAATCATAACTAAAAACAATGTGATTGTTATAAGAGTAAGGGTATGTTGACATGGCGTCTTGCGGCACGTATCGGTGTGCGCCACAAGACGGCGTGTGTTTAGAAGAACCCGCTGATCAGCGCGTTCTTCTAAAGCGTGTTGAGCGGTGGGGCAGCCCTCGGCCATCCCCATGCACTTTCATTATCCCTGCCCCGTATATGCCGGAAAGAAGGGACATGTGACTTCTTTTCCCCGGCGTTCAATATGTCGCGGGAAAGATGGTAGGTAATCCTACCTCTATGAGAGCTATGATTACCGTAATTACAGGACGTATTTTGGAATACTTCCTAAAAGACGCCTTGAGAACATAGCCTAAGAAGTATGATTGCATTATTGTTTTAAAGGAGTTTTGCTACGAAATAAAATTGACGTCGGAAGCTTGCAAATTAAATAATAAACATTTACATCATTATCAAAAATTCTGCAGCATTTTCATTTTAACTGTTACCTTAGTGATTCATAGTATACAGCTTGTCTCTAGGGGATCCAACCAGTGATGAGAGCTCCTTGGTCTTGCCAAACATGCTCAGACATCACTTCTCCTCTCAAGCAGCTACTGTCAATCTATTCCCTCCCTAATAATCAGACACTCACTTACTGCTGAGCGAGTGTTCAACTCCAGGTGCTGTCATTCTACTCCTTAGTAATTAGTCAAACAGTGTAAGAAAAAGGAAACCTCATTCAGGTATGTGCATTGAGGAAAAAAATAGGTTTGGTTCCTGCAGGGATTTGAACCTAGAACCCCTACATTGCAAGGCAGACGTTCTAACCACTCGGCTACTTTGTAACTACTCACAACTCTTTACATAGACAAACCTTACTTTGTCTAGAGAGAGCACACTGTGGGAAAAAGGCAAAGTGATATAAGCCTGCTGGGTCAAATGTTGTGCAGTGCAATTAAATCACATGGGCTCCTTTTTAGCACACTGAGAGCTGAAGCTGGATAAAGCAGGTATGAAAGGACTTTGTGGCAAAACTCATTTAACAACATATCACAGTTGTAGAAAATGTTAGGTTTTTACCTTTTTTTGGATTTTGTTGCAGAGTTATCACAGGTTTTGCTGCAGATTTTTGAGCTTTGATTTCCATTGGTGAAGATGGAGAAGTTTATCTGCAGATTTTTCCTTCTCCCGCTAAAGTTCAAATCTGTAGTAAAATTAAATGATTCTGTAATCAAATCTGCGACAAAAACAAAATGTGAACCAAAATCATCAGCAGACCCCACCGTGTTAAATCTCCATTGAAAATAATATTATTGTCAATTTTTAAATCTAAAGACATGTTATTGATCACAGCACAATCCTGTGGGGGAGGGTCTAGAGGAACCAAGTACAGCTGTTTAGCTGTAGAAATTTCCCATTCAGGAGTCTGGAAAACCTACGTGGTCAGTGGTATAGAAACTGCAGTTTAATTTGAATTTACAGGTTTTAAGTTGGTTCTCCATAGATGTAGCAGTAGTGTGCTGTGCTACAAAGCAACTCTTACCATGAATTATTGCATTTAGCGCTGGGATGATGGGTATGCATAGGTAGGTGATTGCTTAGGGCACCACCACATGTCTATTAGAAGGGCCGCAGGGATGTATGGTGCAGGCTCCGGAGCACTTGCCTTCATTGTCTGGGAAAGGAGATAACTTTGATCCTGGTCTTCTGACTACTTTGATGCCACTGTTAACACAATCTCAGCATCTAGCCAGTTATGCGGGAAAAAAAAGACTCCTCCATAACAGAATTGTGATATGCCGACTTGTGGTCATGGCAATATGGAGCCAAATGTGTGGCCCCAGGCCTGCCACCTTACAGCCCCTATTTCACCCTGCCAGAGTAGGGGTGTAAAAGGAGAACTGTAATTGTACATTATTCTGCAATATGGTACATTATACAGAAAGGTGTATAAGTGATCATACCCTAAGGGGACTAAATGTACAAGTGTTAAAAAAAAATATACCGTATATTATCCGTATAAGCCGACCCGAGTATAAGCCGAGGCACCTACTTTTGCCACAAAAAACTGGGAAAACTTATTGACTTGAGTATAAGCCTAGGGTGGAAAATGCAGCGGCTACTGGTAAATTTAAAAAATAAAAATGGATACCAATAAAATTACATAGGCAGTTTCATGTCCCCCATAGGCAGGTTATAGGCAGGTATATGTATCCCATAGGCAGATTATAGGTGGGTATATGTCATTATAGGCAGGTATATGTGCTTATAGGCAGGTATATGTGCCCATAGGCAGGAATATGTCCCCAAAGGCCGGTTATAGGCGGGTATATGTCCTCATAGGCAGGTAATAGGCAGGATTTAAAAAAAAATAAAATAAAAAATACAACACTGTACCTCACCTCCCCCGCTGCCTCCGACTACCATGGCCTCTCATCATATCCCGGCACAGGCGTGTGTGTGATGAGAACAAGGCAACGTGATAGAATAGCATGCTGCTGTGACGGAAAGCTCGGACAGCTGCGCGCCAACTCTGTGCCTTCCGAATTCCACTGTTGTGGCTCGCTCCTCTCTCGCTCCGCGAGTTGGATCTTTCACGCTGTAAGCACTCCACAGAGGAGTTGCACACAGATGCTAAGAGATCGCCGACGGTGCGCCTACGACGGCGTGAGTCGGCAGACATTGGCGCATTCTGCTATATGTGCTCTCTCTGAAGAGTCGCATGGTAGCAGAGTGGTTCTCAGACAGCACCCAGGTCTCATCGCCGCGCTCACGATCGCCGAACAAGTGTACCACGACTAAAAGGCGCTGAGCTATATACTCGAATATATACGGTCATTTAAAAAGTCAAATTCCTCCTGTATTCTTTATTTTCTGCAAGTAACAAAAAAAAAAAAAAAAAAAGCAAAATATCACATTTGTATTGCTGCATCTATAAAAGTCCGATCTATGAGTATATAACCTTGTTATTATTTTGTCACTTTGCCTCCCTAAAAATTGGATTAAAAAATGATCAAAAAGTCGCAGGAAACGGAAAATGGTACCAATGAAAACCACAAGTCTGCAGATGGAAACATACATAGGCTAGGAGTCTCAGAAAATGGCAATGCAAACAAAAAAAAAATCAGACCTGCAAGACAGAGAAATAGCAGTGTCAGTGTATAACTGCTACAGTTAACTTCATAAAAAAACCTCCCAAAATAATTTTTTCACCACATACCACTCTAATGCACCAGTTGTGTAATACAGAAGCGACTACTTTATTTGTACTGAAGTTGTTTTTTTCTTGTTTCATTGTAGAATCCTGTGAACGAGTGTGCCCCCTACAGAGTGAATGCTCAGCAAGTGCCAATTGCTCCTTGTGGCCATATGCAAACATCATGTTTATATGTAGTAGTTACAGCAATTTTGCTTGGAGGAACTCTCTTCATATAGTATAGTTTTAACAATCTGTAAACCAAATCACTTATTTTTTTCTCGGTGTTAAAATTTACAGTTTGTAAAAGATTTGTAAAGATCATAAAGAAGGCATTTTATTTCTTTGTAACTGACATGTTGCTTGTCAATGCATGGAGGAAAATAGACCATGCATGGTAAAAAACCAAAACCGAATCTTCTTAAACGGCTGCAGTGTTACAACTTGCACATATAGCAACAAATGGTTAGAAATCGAGAAATGTCTTGATTTCTGACCAGCACTTTGTCACTGAATCTGAAAGGGAGGCATGGCTAGCTTGAAAGAAGGAGTGCACGTTGGGAACAAAGACAACCGACTTGATTTAATCTCTTCTGGGTGTTTCCTAATACGACTAAAATTCTACCCAGTTGGAGAGATCCACTCGTGCTAGTTTAATAACCAAACCCGCAATGTAAAAAATACCCCCTCAGCAAACACAGCACTACTGTTTCGTAGCATTCACAAAGCAACAGTATATACAATATTAGTAAGATTAAGCAAATTCTCTAAAAAATGACCAACTTGACATCTGGTGATGTGTACAAAACGATTATTAAAGATGGGTCACCACCTACAATCATAGAGTTTGATTTATTAAGCGTTTGCATTTATGTTAATGGAGTAACCAATATAGTTGTATATCTGTGTTATGAATAAATGAAGCCAATGATTTTCCTAGTTGTAATAATGATTCTGTTCCTGTTACCTCGCTTCTGAGCGCCTGCATAAAAATCTGTGTTTTGTGAACTAAAATAAAGAGAAGGAAGGAATGTGAATCTACATGATATCGGACTCCTACAGGCGACAAATTCGAGATTTCCTGCACAATGAGGTTCAGGCCATGCGTCCCCCCTGCACGGTTATTTTACAGACTGTTTATTGAGCTGTTATTTGATCAACCATCTCTGACAACATCGTTAAAACAGACGTCTATGGAAAACCTGCGCAGCGGTCCCCACTGCACGGGTTTTCCGCCGGGCGTTTTTACATTGAGCATGTTCATTCTCCCGCCCGGTTTTCGGGTGAAATATGAACATCTCAATGTGAGGCGAGGACACTAATTATCACCGCAACCCGTGGTAGTAAAATCATCGTACCTCGAGTTCGGCCATGTGCACGGTCACAAAACAGTCAGGGAATAACCGACCGTTAATTCTATGAGTGACGAGTTGTTGAGATCTAATCAAATAACTAACACGCGCTACATAATATCACAGCTCTGCACAGATTTATTGAGCATAATTTGTGTACACTATATAGCACCATTGTTTATATGTGCTGTATACATGGCTATAAAGAATTTATTGTCTTAATTTTGCCCATGAGTCTCTGTCCTAATTATTGAGTCATGTTCCATACACACAGATGAACGCGCGGAGATAGAGATTTTTGTTTTGTCAGATCTAAGGGAGGCCCAAGCAAAACTTTTGAAAAAGGGCCCATGAGCCTTTAGTCACATGTACTTAAGGAAAAGACAGGCCAGCATCTCCTTATTAGGTGATTAGATAAAGTAGTATAGCTAAGAAATGATTTAATGGGTAAAACTAGATAACACGTGTTATTATGCTACTAATTTCCCCCCCCCCCCCCCACACCGACAACTTGTCGGACAATGCCGTCCAAAGATCCGACAGCAAAAACACGTGGGTTCAAATCAGATTCCCGGCCGCACCCAGTACATGGGCTGAGATGCACAGTGTCCGACGGAATATACAACACTGTCTTCTACATTCTTCCGGAGCGGTTTTTGGAAACCCTCAGAAAAATTACCTAGTCGTGATATGACTGCAGCACTGATTTTTCCTATTGCAGTTCTACACAGCGCAGGGTACGCTTGGGATTTTCGGCGGATTCAAAATACTTTAATCCTGACCAAACTGAGCCAAAATTCAATGCTGTGTAGACTCAGCCTATGCTTAGTAGAGTGAGGGGGGGCGGGGGTGGATCTTGAGGGGTGGTGCTATATACGGGGTCTTTCTAAGGACTTCTGTTCCTGTCCCCATCACTGTATAGACACAAAGTTGAGCAGCAGCACCTCGACATCGCGGGACCCTACCAGCTACATAACTGGCTATCTATCATAGGCCACATTCGCACGTGCTCTCTGCAGGGACATTCCAGAGAGTGGCCCCAGTTAAATTGCAAGGCTCTCAGTCCTGACTCTGCTTGCGGAGAGAAGACAAGCTTACAGCACGGAGACCAGCTGAGGTGACATGACCGAACATCCAGCCCGGACACTGCAAGGTTTGTGAAGAGCATGGAACCCTGCGTGCACCTTAGACGCAGGGAGATAAAGCACTCTCTCCTGATCGGCAGCTCCATGGTGATTTGATCTCCTGCTCCTCTCCTCTCTCGCTTCTACAAGTGGGCCTGCACACCCCGTTCAATAAGAAGCAAATCTGCACCAGTGTACACGAGACTCTTAGGGCTGCCCCAACCATGCAGACAGTGAGAGAGCCCCATAGAATCAGCCGCAGACTGCGATCCCGTTTACTCCTCATTCCAAGCAGAGGAACCCACAACAGCACACCAACTCTGAAGAGAACGCCCCCGTCCATGACTCTGATCTTGTCAAATACTTGGACTTTAATGACAAATCACATCTTCCTGAGCACTATCAAGCAGCCACTGGAAATAAAGGGTCATAAGATCTCTTATTAGTCTGGAAAGATTCTCTGTAGAGGTGGTCAAGCGCGACGTCGATCTTTTTTCATCACTGTGATCGCCCTCTACCGCCGCAACACATTAAGTTACCCCTCACTCTATCCGGCCTACTCTGCGAATCTATCACCCAGATGGATCCCTCAGCCTTCCACATCCCAGAATAAGCTTCAAGGACTCTGAGACACCTCTTAAATCTACCATCCGAGATAGTGGTCGGCCTCTTCCACGGAATTCTACGCCCTAAAAGAAAGCAAGCTCCAGAGACTGGTCAGAGACCTTCACCGACCTAAAAACACCTTCCTCTGGATAGATGTTTCACCTAAGGCACAACGCTCCCGTGCTGCTTGAGTGGCGAGGAACCCCTCATAACCTGAAACATTCTCATACCAACTGTATCCATTATTCACAATGCGCAGCTCTACTTATGATAAACTTGTGCTCAAGTCAAGCTCACAGGCTGCGAACTTATCTACGGTCTAACTTTATAATATGTCATATTACATGATACATTTAGAGATAAAGATACAAGGCCCTTTCCCACACGAAATGCCTTACGCCCATTATGGTCCCGGTGGGGGCATATGCACTATTTGCCTCTTACTTGTACATTCACTCTATACATCTTTGGAAAGTAAGGAAGTCCAATAGACACATTGGCATTGAGGCCGGTATGTTTGAGGTTTTTTGGTTTTCGCCCAATGGCGTTGTTTATTTTTTCTGTTACTGTTTTGGTTACCCTTCCTTGCTTTCTTTTGTCTGGAATGCAATGCTGTGGGATGTGTCAACGGTCTTACTCTCCCTGGGGCGGGTGAGTTCCATTTATCCTTCCATTCATCTAGCTCTGCGCAATAATTCTTGTCCTTATCTTTATTGCAAGTTCTACATTTTGGAGATGTTAAAGGGCCTGCGGTCTCCTAAGAAATCTTAGTGATTCTACGACCCACCTCAAAAATTAAAAATGGACATCTAGCCCTCCTTCAGGAAACTCCCTCTTGATAGGAGGAGATTTCCAGCAGCTTAACTGCCTTGGGTCTGGGCTCGTTTCCTGGCTCTCCATCCAATAAATAGAAATATGGTGGTCTAAATTTTACATCCTCATCCATAAAAATCTGTCTTAATTCTCTTGTTATGCTCCACCCATGATATGAGGGCCCCCCCCCCCCCCCCCCCCCGCCCCCCCCCCCTGGATTCATGTGATCCTTGACAAGTCTCAGGGGAAGTTATTTCCTCATCTATAATATCGTATGGTCCCCTAATGCCAACCACGGTCTTTCTATAAACCCTGACCAGACCAGTTTAATACTCATTGACTCTGAAACTCTTCTACAAAACAATTTGTGAGGGAGGGGAATTATCTTAACACTGTGGTTTTTAATTCCCAGTGAAATGATATAAAACGGTCCATCGAATAGCTCACGCCCATATTCCGCTATCCAATAACACCCCCCAACCATTGTTCTAATTTTATCTCAGACGTCTCATTGGATGATACGTGGAGGTCTCTTCATACCTAGATGGGAAGGGACTATGCCGTCTATTTCCCATCCTCACAATTCATGGTCCCGTATTGCGAATTATATTCTACATCTCTCCAAAGCCATGCAAAGGGGTGGATTCTCTGTGATATAAGGAATTATTATTTCAGATCATGCCCTCTTGTCCTCAAACTTGTCAGACTGCTGCAGCCCAAGTGGTACAGATTACCTCTGGAGATTCCCCTCTTACCTATTATGGGGAAGAGACTTATGCGAAATCCTCCGAGGGAGAGGTAGCTGCAATTTTTACACAGACACCCGGAGTAATAGGCACGGGGATAGACCAGTCTTACTGGAGAACAGTGCTAAAGCGTCGGATCATTAGAGTCCACTTGAATCCTACACTAAATCTCTTATCGGAAGGTTGGTGTTTCGGATCAATAGATTGTTGAGATGAGAAGCTATAGGGCATCTTCCACAGATTTTCCCTCTTCCATACCAAACTCCTGCAGCCAAACTCCAATGGTCTATACCCAATTTAAAAAGAAAAAAAAGAAAAAGAGAGAGCGCTTGGCTGGAGTATAGAGACGTGTCCGGCGATCCCGACGTCAGCTAAACTATATACAGGATATATGGAACAAAGCTGGGGTGGCTTTTAAACCCTTTTCTTGCTAAGGGGATAACTCTATTCCAATATCTATGCATATGAAGACTCATGTGGAAATATGCACATAATTCTGGCTACTATGGCAATTCATACATTTCCTAAATCTCGACTCGAGTTCTATGACCCATTTATCCACTTCACCAGAAACCTCCAAGTGACAGAGCGACCCCTCAGACTGGCTTTGGCCGTCTGTCTCTCCCCTCCCTTTCTGAAGGCAGATAGGAGACTCACCTTCTAACGCCGCGCGGCACCCTCCAAACATGGGGAAGAAATCTCTAGGGATTATTAAAGAACTTGGGTAATAATAAAGGCCCCGGCCCCGCTGGCTTCTCATGAGAATTCTACACAAGATTCTTAATCACTAAGTCACTCCCACTCCTAACCACTGTCACTAATCTATTTTCTGACTAACACTACACATCCCGCAACATATGAACACGTGAGTTTTAAAAAGTTTTACCGAAGTGCCAGGAAGGCACGTGTCTCTCCCCTCCTCGTACCTAGCCTCCAAAACTTTATCACATAATAAATGTTGACTAATAACTATATTATCTAAGTGTTTGACTGAATAAAGGCTGGCCTCTACTTTCTTCCTTGTCTCATTAGACCCTCAACAGACTTAAATTCGTAAAGGGCAGATCAGCAGTCTCCATATCGTAAAATCATTACAGTCCGGATAGCAGATCAAAATGTAATCCGGCGCTTCACTACATCTCCACTGTCCTGCTCCATTCAGATGCAGAAAAGCGTTCCGTCGACAGGGCAGCTGGAGTATGGCTGGGAGGCAATGATGGACTGAATTCCGATATCCATGAGCCTTCCGTGTCACTTAAATCTCTTCACTATATACCAATCCCCGTGCTCAGATCTATACCCGGTATTCTTTCTAGGGCGACTTCATGTTGTGGTGTGAGGCACTCGACGCGGGTATGCCCCGAATCCCACTCTGGTTTAATTTGGCCAAAGAGACCGCTCTCCGAGCCAGGCCGCAATCCAGATACATCCTGGCATTAATTATCGTTTCATCCAAATATAAATGGTCTCTTGTTCTGATGATCATCTGTATTTATCTATCTGACACACGTTGACAGGTTCCCGATAGCTTTAGATCTGTTACATGATTATGGCCTTTTCTCAGGGCTTTAAGGTTAATGTATTCAAGTCAAATGTTTGGATCTCTCTCCCCTGCACATTACACGCTCCACCACCATCTGTTTGCAATTTGGATCCTAAATCCCTGGCTGGTGCGCCTCCATCAAGCATTCTGGGAAATACATATATATCGGTAAGTCCCCCCCCTGAACATTTTATCCTCAAATACCACCCTCTGTTCTCAAAAATGGTCAAGGAACTAGAACGATGGAAGCCATCTTCCCCGCCTCCCCATACTTGCTAAGGTCTTCAATCTTCTCCAATGATGATGCGACGTTCCAAAATACTATATTTGGTTTACAAAAACAATCCCCGTAATACTTAGACTCATAAAGATGTCCGCCAACTTACTATACCTAAGTCTTCCACTTCTTTCCTATGGAATAAACAACGCCCCCTGCATAGCCCTTTGGCTACAACTGAATCCTCTCCAAGGTATAGGGAGTGGGGGGGCTGAATTATGCCGGAACTGAGGTTTGTATAATCTAGACCAGTCTTCCAGATATAGCCTCTAATCTCTACTACAAGGATTAGGCACATGCGGTTCACCCATGGACGCCTCCAGGCCCTCTACATATCAAATATTCTGCTCTTCCTAATGTGGCGAAACTAAACCTCGCATTGTGAGGGACACGATCGGTACCTGGACATGCCTGTAGAACCACTGTTCTCCTCTGCCCTAACCAACCAGTATATACCTTCCTATCTATTGGTCCACACCAGAATTTCAAACCTGCTATTGATAACCCCCCCCCAATTAAAGTCTGGAGAGGAGTAAAGGATCTTAACTGATTTCCCAGCTTATTCACCCTTCCCACCACGGATTTATAAATACTCTCTCTCAGACATTATCTGAAAAATATTCCTTGCCACCACGCATTTTTGGCCTACTCCACAAATAGTAAGGGAGTTGGGGAGTTTTTATAACAGTCACGGACATGATGAGGCCAGGTCTCATTTTATAAAGTTGAATGCTTTGATATGTCATTGCCCTACTTTCAACCAGACCACTCTCTATCAGCGCATAAATGCATAGTCTTCGTAGGGGTTATCAGAAGACGAAGGGACTTGCCAGGATTTTTGCTAAGTGGGAGAAGAGACTACCCTAATAACCAGAAGAATCATGATCGCACTCCAATTCCTCGCAGATGGTGCCTGAAGATCCATAAATAAATAAGTTAATTGAGAAGCGTGGAGAGGGACAACATTCTTTAGAGAGAGGTGCCCATTCCGCAATTTACGTGCTTAATATCCCCACCCCCCCCCCACCCAACTTTTGTCCAGACCATTTGACGTCCTGTCCCTAAGTGTGGCCAACCCCCCCCCCCCGCACGGACATTTTGTCCATATTATAAGGACCTGTGTGTAGGAACCATGAAGTTCTAGGTAGACAGTCATACCCAAACTCCTGAATCTTAATGTCTTCGTAGTGTATTTAACTTTAGAGCCAACACAGCTCCTGGTTCCATATTACCACAACATTTTAGAACCACCCAATCTGCACATATTTTTAATTAGTGGCTAAATGAAGCCATCCTTGGCCAAATGGTTGGAACCACTGTGCCCTACATTGCAGGAAGTGATCCAGTGTAGCTAAACGATCATCTCGAAAATGGACCAGAATCAGACAATATAACAGGACTAAGCGGAAACCCAAATGCTCTAAATTTTTCAAAGAATGGCAGAGTTTCATAGGTAACCTATTACACTCCCCCAGGAGAACAAGGAATCATGCAGCCTTTTGTCTACCACCTCCTGGTAATCTCTCCTCTCACTAAGCGGGCATCGTCTGGGTGCTTTGGATGTCAGTTTCCCTACACATGGGAGCTTTACCTCAGCCAAATCCTGACAACACCACGCCCAGGATCTCTGGTAGACTCGTGCGTCAGAGTTGTGGGTCAATTTGTCCACTACCTAATTTCCTCTCGGCTTTGGGCTTTTAGGACGGGGGCGCGTGTGGCTATCTCGCAGCATTGTAATCAGGATTTGTTTTCACTCTTTTTACCAGACCCTTACTTGATAACGAGTAGGTGTATGTTATTATGTCCTCTAAACATAACTGCTGTAAGCGGTACCACTTGTTCTGTGTCTGTTTTGGTGTTATTTTTGGGGAGCGTTGGGTTTGTTTTTTTTGGGGTCTGGGGTTCTACTTTTTTTTTTGTTTCTTTCCTTGTAGTGAAGATGGAGACTCGTTTTGCATTGCATTTCTACTTATTATTCATGAAACCAAAGTATAGTCGTTAGTGCTAATTATTGTACTTTCATTGCTTAGTACTCTTTCATATCTGTATAAATGATCTGCCTACTATGTCCACACCTGCACATGATTAACGATCGTACAAGACTCTGTCGCTTTTCTGTTTTTAAAATGCGCCGGAGATACGAATCGCGTCAAAGTGTGGTCCCATAGCCGCAATCAGAAAAGAAACGAGTTGTCTGTCTACACAGCTCGTCATCTATCTCTGCCCGTCCTTATCGGCATGCGGCGATATTATACAACAATGTAGTATAATTAACGCCGTGCTAATCTCATCAGTCTTCCTTGACGTACTTCCCCATACAATCTAATGATGGGGGGCGTCGGTAAACGAGAGCGACTGCGGCCCTGCGGCTTTTGCACAAAGCTCGATACAAAAGCCGCGTCCTGATCAGGAGAAAAAACGACCCCCTTGCTATTTGAGGGGCCGTTTTTTCTCTGATGCAGTGTAGACATAGCCTTATATTTCTTTGTGTGTCGAGTAGTATCTCATCTAATGGACAGTTATTATATGTTTTTGTTATTGTAAAATGTAATAAAAATTATGTTTACAAAAAAAAATTAAAAAAATACGGGGCTTTAGAGAACATAATAGAGAGAATCCTTAGAGTACATAATAGAGAGAATCCCTGTGTCTTGGTCGGGCCCTAATCTATGCTTAATACTGTGCATTTGTTTGTCCAGAGCTAAAACCAAGCCAAAAGTGGAGACATGTTTTTTTAATTTAAACAATTGTTTTTATACAAGATAAATTATTAACTAATTTCAAAAATTTTAGAAAAAAATTAATATTTCTTATCCTTGTTCTTTAGATTTTATTACAGTATTTTAAAATGAATGGGGAACGTATAATAACGTGCCAGTAAGTGGAAAAGGTATTTCCTGGTGGACCGATTACAACATCAAATTCCGGAATCCAACTAATGGCAATCAGAACTTATCTGTGGTCTTTCAAGGTAACCATCAAATGTGTCCTATGGCACAAATTCTTCCTAAGCTTGCATGCACCAACTTTTTTTCTTTATTTTAAAAAGGCCACTAGAAAGTACTTGTGACTGTGAGTTACTGCAACATTGTAAATTATTAAGGGTATCCAAAGGGGAGGGGTGGTTGCTTGCTGACTGGTTGTGCTTTCTTGGACCAATTCGAGCAACTATTGACCAGGGGCACCCCACTAGACCTCCCATCATAATTTTGGCCCTCGCCAGTAACTGTTCCGATCCTTACACTTGCCCATTTTTTTTTTTTGCTTTCAACCATCAACTGTAATAAACTTGACTGTGCCAAATCTATCTCACCGATGGGTAACATTTTAATGAGATGATCAAGTTTATTTATTTTCTGCCACTGATTTTAAAGTTGGGGCTGAATGGTGTTAATGTGTTATATGGATGAGAAAATCCAAATCTATTATCTATTCTTCAATCTTTACCTATTTATAACATTAGGAACAGCAAAACCGATCAACTGGTCCACTGAAGTATACAAACTATCAAGTGATCCAAATAATACAGGATTTATAAATGAGGACTTCATTGTATGGATGAGAAGTGCTGCATTACCCACATTTCGGAAACTATATCGAAGAATTGACCCTGTTAATGTCACAAACAAATGTAACTCAAGTGGACTATGTGCTGGAGAATACCAACTAAGAATTGAGTACAGTATCCTTTTATTTAAAAAAAATAAAAAAATCTATACACACATATACAGCAGGTGAGATGTATTAAACACATCGCCAATTTTCTAAGTAAATATATTTCTAAAAGCGCTATTGACATGAAAGTCTTACCAGATGTCGGTAACAACCCATCCAATCCACATAGGCAAAGAATGAGAAATGACACAGGGAACAAGTATTGAACACGCTTACTGAAATGTATTTAATACTTTGTACGAAAGCCTTTGTTGATGACAGTTTCAAGCCTCTTCTGTATGGAGAAATTAGTCGCATGTATTGATCAGGTGGGAATTTGGTCCATTCTTCCACACAAACACTCCTCAAATCCTGAAAGCTCTGTGCGCTCCTCTAGGAATTCTGAGCTTTAGTTCCTTCCATAGATTTTCTATTGGACTCAGGTCATGTGATTAGCTCAGCCATTCTATCAGCTTTATTCTCTTTCTCTGAAACCAATGAGCGTTTCCTTGTCTGTGTGTTTGGGATCATTCTCTTAATGAAATGTCCTCCCTCGTTTCATCTTCATCATCCTGGTAGATTGCAGCAGATTTTTAGCAAGAATGTCTCCAAACATTTGTCCATTCATCCATCAATTATATGAAGTTTGCCAGTGCCATATGCTAAAAACAGCCCCACACTATGATGTTCCCATCTCCAAACTTCATTGTTAGTATGGTGTTTTTGAAGTGATATGTGATGTCTTTTGGTGTGTATTATGGCATCCAAAGAGTTAGATTTTGGTCTCATCGGACCAGACTGTATTCTCCCAGTATTTCACAGGCTTGTCTAAATGTTGTAGAGCAAACTTTAATCACGCTTAAACATGCTTATTGTTCAGCAATGGAGTCTTGTGTGGTGAACATGCATACAAGACATAGAGGTTAAAGGGGTTTTGCTTCAAAGGCATTTCATACCTGATTTGTCTTGCTTCAGCTCTGTGTGCTCAAAAGGGGGCGTGTATGATTTGTTTGAACCACATATCATGTGACCCAGAAGACTGACATCACCATGCCTCTCCCCACAGTGTGCTCACTCTAATCACACAAAGGTCTGTTTACGTAAACAGCTGCGAGTAGCTGATGTGGTTAACGTGTCTGCCTTTCAGCATAAGGGTATGTTCACATGGCTTATTTTGGAGCATATTTTGCGTTCTACTGCGCTTAATACGTGGGGAAATGCGCCCCATAATTACGGTAATGCAGAGCTCTCAGAGAACTATGGATTACGTCTCCTCTCCTCACTTGTACAATACGATCGTATTGTACGCTTGGGGAGACAAGTGACATGTCAATTACTTGCGGTAAATACGCGCCGCAAGTAATGAAAGTATATGGGGCCGGCGTCATGCGCAACTCCCAAACACCCGGCGTAATTGCGGCCGTACTGTACGCCCCGCAATTACGTCGTGTGAACATAGCCTAAGGGTCTTTGGTTCAAATCCCTGCCAAAGGAGCCAAACGTTTTTTTTTTTTTTTTGTCACAATGCACATACCTGATTGAGGTTTCTTTTTATTTGTTTGCACTGTGTAATTACTAAGGAGTACAAATATGTTTCATATGTTTAATACTATTCTCTGTCCTTTCTCATTATTAATCATAATGATTTATTTGCCCATGTGGATTTGCTAGGTTGTTACCGATGTGCCTAATGGATAAGATGGCCCTGGTTACATGGCTTCTAAACACCATCTAATGTCTTACCATGCCACTACCACCTATCATTCTCATTTTATATACTTGATTTTACTATTTGTGTTACTGGTTACCAACCACACAATAGAGCATGCACTCTGTCTGCTTCACATTGGTTGTGTTGGGAAAATAAGGTCTCCATTTTTACTTAGGATTTTACTAGATGGCAAAACTCCTTTGATACCAGTTTGCCACAAACCGGCCTCAGAGAACAGGGAGATGGCCACACTCGTGCTAGTCTATGAGAATACTAAATATATGCTTCAGCTATATTTGGAACTCCAATAAAAAAGCATAAGGACAACTATGCCAGCACAGCCATCTTCCCATTCTCTGAAGCTGGCTCATAATGAGCTCCAAGAGGAAGTTTACAATAGTTTTGCACTGAAATATTTATAGACTACAATAAGGCAAAGGACCAATTTACTTCTTAGGATATGTTCAAACAGTGTCTTGCGGCATGCAGAGCTACGGTCACAAGACGCTGTGTGAACATACCCTAAGAAGTAAAGACATTGTGTGTTTAAAAGAACGCGCTGATCAGCACGTTTTTTTTTCTAAAGCACAGAGCGGGAGAGGGGAGCGATCCAGGGCTGACCCTATTCACTTTCATTATTCCTACCACATACATGTCACTTCTTTCTGCTGGCGTTCAATACGCGGCAGGTAATCAAAGCTTTCTATGAGAGCTATGACTACCGTCATTACAGGATTTATTTCAGGGCGCTTTACAGCGCAATTACGCCTCGAAATACGTCCTAAAAGACGCCATGTGAACATAGCCTTGAAAGTAACAAAGTTCTGGAACAGCAGCATCTATGCCACTGTGTACTGGTGACGGGTGTTATAATTCATCTCGGCTGTACCAAAAATACCAGCTTCTACTAAAAGTACAATGCTATGCTTAGTAAGCAATGAAGGGGACATGGTTAGAGTGCTTTCACACGGTGCTCTTTTATATGTCTTTTCACTTGCAGTACTGCACTGCAAATAAAACTGCCTTAGTTACCAGCAAGCTCCGTTCAGTTTTCTAAATTGATTGGAAGGCTATGTTCACACGGCTTATTTTGGGATGGATGTTGTTCCGTATTTCGCGCCATACTGCGCGAAATACGGCAGAAATACCTCCTAGAACTATGGATTCCGTCTCCTCTCCCTGCTCGCTGTATTTCGCGAGCAGGGAGAAAGTGACATGTCAATTATCACGGCAGGATACGCGCGGGGGGATAATGACAGTCTATGGGGCCGGCGAGCTGCCGGACCCCTGCCCCGTCCCCGCTGCACGGCACACAGCGTAATTGCAGGCGAAATCCATCCCTGCAATTACGCCGACAATAAGCCGTGTGAACATAGCCGATAGGTGGTACAAATGAATGATCAGTTGTTGTGTTTAAAGTCTTGTGGACACTCCGTATAATAACCGATTACTAGTAACACCTTTACAAACAATTAAGGGAATTGGGAGATGTTTGCTGTTCATAAAAGCATTTTTACTGCAGTGCAGTAGAGCAACAGAAGATCTGCACCCTGTACAAAAACCCTTAGCACTGCGTCCCCATTAAACAGATGATTGTCAGTGGTGCCAAAAAATCGACCCTGACATAAGGTTTTAATGTCCTAGACAAACACTTTAAGAAAAGTTTATATTTATGATCAACCTTAACCGGTGCTCGCCAGATTACCCTGTTACAAGTTTTCATGGAACGAAAAAAATAGTTTTCAGCACCGTATCCTGGATGGGAGGAAAGAATCCTTTCCTGGGAATTGCATATCTTGTGTTTGGTTCCTTATGTACGGTCTTTGCTATCATTATGCTTGTTGTATTCATAAAGTACCAGGGAAAAATAGATGACAACATATAGCATTGGCTCTAAAATGATTCTTCAAAAAGTTGCAGATAATTGCACATTACATTGTTTACAGTGAATAGTAATATTGGTAGAAAGCAAACTATATAATGTACATTTCTTTTATATAAGATGCTTCACAAATATACTGTGTTTACAGTGCATTTTCGTCAGGGAAAAGTCAGCTGTTCCAGGCATGGTTCACACCTGCATCGGAGGTTCAGTTTGGAGCCTTCATCGCAGAGGTTGACCTGTATCTGTTTCATGACTGACACCAACGGCCCTGGACAGACTGCAAAGAGGTCCAGTGGTGGTGTCCATCTGCACAATCTTTTCCTTTCATTTTTGATCTGTGACGGAGGCTCGGGAACAAAACCTCCAATGTAAATGTGAACCAGGCCTTAGGGTATGTTAACATGTCAGGTTTTTCCTATCCAAAAAATCTGCTGTATAATCCTCAGCATTTCATCTGAAGTGGCGGTTTTTGCCTTGCGTAGGACCCATGTCACCCCTGCCAAAGCAGAATCTGAGGAGGATTCATTTAAAAGAATGGACATGCCAAATTCCCCACGCCAGACTTGAAATTTGTGGTGTGGATAATCTATACTGTAGTTCACATTGGGTTGCCCATTAATAAAAATAGAAGTCAGTTTGCACAAGGATTTTAGCTTGGAATTTAAAATGGATGACGCTTCAAATTCCAACTTCAAATCAGTCATGTGAACATATCTTTGAACTGGATTCACACATGCACATTGGGTTGTTTTTCTTAACACAAAACCACATACTAACCCAAATGTATAAAGGAAGAGCATAGACTTTTTTTCTTTTGTATTCACTCTAGCACTTCAGAAAAAGTGGAGTGAATAACCCCTTTTAAGCCAAGTGTGAATTTATGCATATGCCGGGCTTCCACACAGCCCATGGCTGCATGATGGTTTCTGATAAATCTGCTATATTTCTATAACTCGTGAAGCTATTGGCCTCTACATGCGCATGTCATTTCATCAAATGCGGCTGTATCAGTCTGGAAGCCCGGCCTAAGAGAACCTCAAAGTTTAAAAAAAAACAAAAAACAAATCTTGAGAACTTCTGACTGCTTGTTGCCTCTTTGGTATGACCATTTCTTTGGTATAGTGAAGGATACAATCATATTTTTATGTTACCATTATACTATGTTTACAAATTTTACGTTTGATTCATTAAAGTTTTACATTTTTCATATGTTGTCATTTGTGGCATTTTACTACTTTATTTTACACCTATGAGATGGTCATTGTTATTACAGCTATTTCAAATTAAAGGGAACGTGTCACATTTTGGCCCCCTTGCTGAGGACAGCACAAGTTAGTGTCAGACATGCTGTTTCCAGCGCTGTGTTCTTTATTCTGTAAGATGCTGCAGTTATAGAGCATTTAATGCTCAAATCTTATGCATGAGTAGGTGTTGTCCCCGCCCACCAAAGTGGCCCGCCACTGACAGTTTTTTAAAGTTTTACTATTCAAAATAATAGGTTTTTTTTTAAAAAAAAAAATTTTCAAAAATTTTTATTAAATTTTTTAAAAATTTTTTGTTTTTTTTTTAAAAAAACCCCCCAAAATTTTAAAAAAAAAAAAATTTTTTTTTTTTCTTTTTTTGGGGAAAAAAATTTAAAATTTTTTTAAATGGGGTTTTTCCCCCGGGCCCCCAAAAGGGGGTTTGTTTTTTAAAAAAAAATTTTTTTTTTAAAAGGGGTTTTTCCAAAAACCCCCCTGTTTTTTAAAACCCCACCTTAAAAAAAAAAAAAAACAAAAAAAAAAAAAAAAAAATTTTTTTTTTTTTTTTTTTTAAAAATTTCCTTTTTTTTTTTTAAAAAATTTTTTTTTTTTTTTTTTTTAAATTTTTTTTAAAAAAGGTTTTTTTTTTTTTTTTTTTTTAATTTTTTTTTTTAAAAATTTTTTTTTTTTTTTGGGGGGGAAAAATTTGTGAAAAAATTTTTTTCCCCTTTTTTTTTTGGGGGTTTTTTTTAAAGTTTTTAAAAAAAAAAAAATTTTTTTTGGGGGGGGCCCCCCCCCCCCTTTTCCCCGAAAAAAAATTTTTTTCCCAAAAAAAAAAGGGGGGGGTTTCCCAAAGGGGGGGGGAAAAAAATTTTGGGGTTTTTTTTTAAAAAAAACCCCTTTTTGGGAAAAAACCCAAAAAAAAAAAAAAAAAAAAGGGGGGAAAAAAAATTTTTTTGGGGGCCCCAAAAGGGGGGCCCCAAAGGGGGGGGGAAAAAAATTTAAAAAAAAAAAATTTTTAAAAAAAAAAAAAAAGGTGTTTTTTTTTAAAAACCCTTTTTTTCCTTTTAAACCCCCCTTTTTTCCTTTAACCCCCCCCCCGGGGGGCTAAAAAGGGGGGTTGAAAAAGGGGAAAACCCGGGGGGGGTTTGGGGGGGGGGCCCCGGGGGGAAAGGGGGGGGGTTTTTTTTCCCCCCCCCGGGGGGGCCCCGGGGCCCCCCCGGGGGGGGGGGGGGCCCCCCCCCCGGGGGGGGCCCCCCCCCCCCCAAAAACCCCCCCGGGGGGAAAAAGGAAAATGTTTTGGGGGAAAGGGGAAAAAGGGGGGGGGAAACCCCAAAAATTTTTTGGGGGGTTTTTCCTTTGGTTTTTTTTAAATTTTTTTTTTTTTTAAAAAAAAAAAAACTGGGGGGAAAAAAAAAAAAAAAAAAAGGGGGGGGGTAAGGAAGGAAAAAAAAAACCCCCCCCCGGGGGGGGGGTTCCCCAAAGGGGTTTTGGGGGTTTAAAAGAAAACCCTTTTTTTTTTTTTTAAAAAACCCGGGTGGAAAGGGGGGAAAATTTTTTTTGGGGGGTTTAAAGGGGGGGCCCCCCCCTTTTTTTTAAAAAAAATTTTTTTTTTTTTTTTTTTTAAATTAAAAAAAAAAAAACCCCCTTTTCCTTTTAACTAAAAAAAAAAAAATTTTTGAAAATTTGGTTTTTCCTTTTTTAAAAAAATTTTTTTTTAAAAAAAAAATTTTAAAAAAAACCTTAAAAAAAAAACTCCAAACCCTTTTTTGGGGGGTGTGTTTTTTTTGGGGGTTTTTTTTTTTTGTTTTCCTTTTTTTTTTTTAAAATTTTTTTTTTTCCCCCCCAAAAAAACCCCCCAAAAAACCCAAAAGGAAAAATTAAATTAAAAAAGGAAAAAAAAAAAAAATTTTAAAAAAAATTTTTTTTTTTTTTTTTTTTTAAAACCGAAAAAAAGGGGCCCAAAAGGGGGGAAAAAATTGGTTTTTGGAAAAAAAAAAAAAAAAAATTTTTTGGGGGGGGAAAAAACTTTTCCCCCCTTTTTTTTTTTTTTTCCCCCCAAAAATTTTTTAAAAAAAATTTTCAGTTTTTAAAAATTAAATCAAAAAAAAAAAAACCCCCCCAAAAAAGGGGGGTTTTTTAAAAAAAAAAAAAAATTAAAAAAAAAAAAAAAGGGGCCAAAAAGGGGGAAAAAGGGGGGGGGTTTTTAAAAAAAACCTTTTTTTTTTTTAAAAAGGGTTTCAAAAAGTTCTTTTAAAAATCCCCCCCCCCCTTTTTAAAAAAAAAAAGGGGGGGGCCCCGGGGGGGGTGTGGGGGGGTTTTTTTGGCCTTTGGGGGGGGGGGGGGGGGGTTTTTTTTTTTTTTTCCCCCCGGTAATTTTTAATTTTTTTTTTTTTTTTTTTTTTTTTTGGGGGGGGGGGAAAAAATTTAAAAAATTTTTTAAAAAAGGGTTTTTTTTTTTTTCAAATTTTTTTTTTTTTTTGGGGGGGGAAAATTTTTTTTTTTTTTAAAAAAAACCCCCCGGGGGGGGGGGGGGGTTTTTTTTTTTTTTAAAAAAAAGGGGGTTTTGGGTTTGGGAAAAAAAATTTTTTTTTTTTTGAGGTTTTTGGATTTTTTTTTTTTTTTTTTTTTGGGGGCGGGGAAAGGGGGGGTGTTTTTTTGGGGGGGGGGGGGGGTTTTTTTTGGGGGGGCAAATTTTTTTAAAATTTTAAAAGAAAAAAAATTTTTTTTTTTTGGGGGGGGGTTTTTTTTTTTTTGGGGTTTTTTTGGGGGTTTTTTTTAAAACCCTTTTTTTTTAAAAAAATTTTTTTTTTTTTTAAAAATTGGGACAAAAAATTTTTTTAAAAAATTTTTTTTAAAAAAAACAGTTGCCATGACCCTTTGGGTTGATGGGTTTTTTATAGCCTTATGTTTAAAACCATCACCAAATTTGGGTCAGCAGGGTTCTGAATCCCGGTTTTTCCTAGCACCCGCCCGTTTTTATGCAATGCATTTTTTTGTGCAAAAGCCCGCGGTTTTTCCCTGGTTTCTTTGGGGTTTTTTTTAGGGTAAAAACCCGCAAAGGAGGGTTTTTAAAAATGAGGTTAAAGCATTGCAGGGATTTTCATACTTTCCCGGGGTTGGGCAACCTCCTTTTTTTCCCCGGGGGCCATTTTTATTTCCCGCGCCTTTTTGTAATGTTAGGGCGGTTTTATGGCACCCGGACAAATTTTGGTCCGGGTTTTTCCAGACGGCCCTTCGTTGTTTTGGGGGTTGGGGGGGTTGGTTTTTTTGGGCTTAAATTTCATGTTTTTAAATAAGGGGTTTTAAAAAATGGCCAAAAGGAAGTTTTCCAGGACCTTTTGGGGTTTTGGGAGTCTAAAATATCTTCTGCTTTGTTTGGCGGTGTCCCAAAAATTTTAAAAATTTAAATGAGTGTATGTGCACATACATTGGGAAAAAAGACATTTCCCAAAAAAGTCGGTGTACCTTTTTTCCCTTTTTAAAGTTGGGAAAAAAAGTTTTTTAAAATTTCAGGTTTAAAAACGCAAAACAGAAATTTTTATTGGTTTTTAAAACCTTTTTAGTTATCTTTGTTTAAATAACACCTCTTTTAAAATTTATTTCATGTATTTTTAACAAATTTAACCCTTTTTTTTTAAAAAGCTTTTTTAATCTTCAGTACTAAAAATCCCCACCTTAAAATTTTGTTGATTATTCTAAAAATTCGTTTTAAAGCTACTTTGGGGAATGGGTTTTAAAAAATGATTTTTGAGATATCTAAATGTCAGTGGTTTACTGGGCATGCCCCCAACAACAAAAAAATCTGATTCTTTCCCAAACATCTTTGGATGGGCATTGGGCTTTTGGAAATTATAACAAAGCCCCTTGTTTAAACTTTTTGGAGTCTATGTTTGAAAAGCTCCCCAAAAAATACAAAGGGCACAAGCTTCATGGAAAAAAACATGTTAACATTAAAAAAATTAAAATTTTAACCCTTTTTATTATAGAATTATAGAATTTATTAATTTCCAAAAATTTAAATTTTTTATTGGGTATGGAAAATTTTTTTTTGGGCTTATTTGGGGCAACCCCAATTTGGGCAACAAAAGACCCCAAAAGGGCCTTTTAATGGGCTTTTCCCCTTCGTTTTTTACGGAGCTTTCTCTTCACAGCCAAAACTTCAGGTTCCCTTTCTTTTTTTAAAGGTGGAGGTGGTTTGAAAACAGTAATTTTGGTTTATAAGCTGTGCCATTGCCCAAAAAGAGCCCGGTTAGAAAGGGGGAAATTTGTAAAAGAGGGGTTTTAAAAAAGAAGGGAGGAAAAGGGTACAGGCTCTAAGTTGTTAAGTTTGTCAGAAAGGGTTTTTGTTACCCCGGGGGGATTGGGGTGTGTATAGTAAAAGCCCCCGCAGTACACCCGGGGTTTTATAAGGGATGGGTGGCTTTTGCGCATACTTCTTTAAAACGGGGGGCAAAGAGGAGGGGGGCCCCCTTTTTAAATTCCTTTTTTCCCTGGCGGCCCCAATAAGTGTCAGGGGGGGAAGAAGAGGGTAATCCCTAGCTCTCTGAAAAAATTTGATTACGGGAGTTACAGAACATGTTTCGGGGCGTACTGCAGTGCAATTATACCCCAAAATATGTCCTGAAAGCTGCCGTGTGCACATAGCCTAAGTAAAATAAACAAGCTGCTGATAAGACACAGCAGAGTGTGATGTCGCCATGCTAGCCAGGATGAGGTGGTTTGCAACTAGGGGAGCTTGAGTATTCAAATGGGAGATAAGAACTGTTCTAGCTCTTAAAGAAAAGTGCAGTCAGTGCTTTGCTACCATACATGAATTGTTAAACAGAGAGATAGGTAGGTGCACATTGGGGCTCCAATGTTGGCACAAACACACTTTCTACGGCCCACATAAAATCACTTGGTGGGCTGGATTTGGGGTACAGGGCTTGAGTTTGACACATGTGCAAATGAACAAGAAATTACTGCAATAACTTGTTCATCGCTACAATGAAGATAGCGCTTGCAAGTAGGAATGAGCGTGAAACCCATGGAACCAATGCAGAGGCTGCAGTCCAGCTGGATAAGTGTGTGTGTGTGGATTGTGTGTGTGTGTGTGTGTGTGTGTGTTTCTGTCAAGTCGGATACCTACCGATCTGTAACTACTAGCCAAAGGATGGACCCTGAATTTTAAGAGGCTGCACAAGCCTTTCAAGAAGTTTATATCCAATCCAGTAGAGTGGCTGCAATCTCTCCATAAAATTGATGTGGAGGGCAGGTTACAATAGGAGATGGCAGCCGCTCTCTTCCTAACTGACTATGTTGGCCTCTTTCTGCAGGGAAGGAGCAGGTAATTCCTCTGGACCCGTTCTTGACAGCCTCCATGTTCTTATAGATTGTGTAGAATGAACCCAATCACTGCATAGTCCTTGATGGATCCATTCCTTTTTTTGCTACATACATACACCCCACTTTTAAGCAACAAGAAAAAAAAAGTCAGCTAGGGTTAAACAAGTGGTGTGGCTTTACATGGTATATAATTTGTGGAAAAAGTGAGTTGGGGAAGCTGGGCACATCTTGTTTATACTTCTGTTCAAGAAGCAGAATGTAGCCGAACCTACAGAGGAGAGGAAACCACTGGTGGGCATAGGTATTAACCCCTATTCTATTCTAGACCTCCAGGAAAATGGCCCATCACTACTCCACAATCCTAGATCATCAGCAAACTAGCTAGTAACAGTGCCAATATCCTAATATCCGCTATTTACCCTTGTACTATCTTAGACCATTAAGCCAGGAGCCATTAACCAATACACAGCCCTAGACCATCTTGCCGCACTCCTGTTTTCTTGGTTTCATGTTTAATTCAGGGGTGTGTTTACTGGCTAGGCTGCAGTAGAAGCCAGGTCTGTAGCTATAGCAACCAGTGCTGCAGCCTACAGGAGCGATCAAACAGGGCTGTATATAGCGCCCAAAAGGAGCTGATGCACCTATAAGAGGGGATACCCCGTGGGTAGGAACCCCCTGAAGGGACTTTAAATTGCAAAGAGCTTTTTTTCAAGATATTTAAAATAAAACCATCCTTGTAGTGAGACATTTTAAAAAAAAGCCATTTATTAACCGCTCCCATTCCTAGGAACGTGGATCGAAATTCTTTACATAACCAAAATCCAGGGCCGCCAACAGAAATTTCGGGGCCCCATACAGCTGAAGCACCTGGGCCCCCCCCCCGAAAACCCCGCCCCCCGAAACCCCATCGCCCCCCCCCCACAAAAAAAAAGGCCCCTCTAGGACAAAAAATGCGCCCTTTTTACCACATAATACAGTGGCAAAAAAGAACTGTATTTTGGTAAAACACAATAGCAAGTGAGTCACACATATTCGTCTCAAATCATAGACACAGGGTAAATGCTCCCTCCATACCCCCTCCACCCACATACAATCCCCTCCACCCACTACAATTCCCCCTCCCCCACATCAAAATCCCCCCCCACCCACATACTATCCCCCCCCCCATCCACATACAATTTCCCCCCCACCAATACAATATCCCCCCCCACCCCCATACAATATCCCCCCCCCCCCACATACAATATCCCCCCCCACCCAATCAATATCCCCCTCCCCCACTTTTCAATATCCCCCCCCCACCCAAAATCAATTTACCCCTCCACCCCCCTACAATATCCCCCCCCACCCCATACAATATCCCCCCCCACCCACATACAATATCCCCACCTCCTCACATACAAATCCCCCCCATCCAAACAAAAACCCCCCCATCCCCATACAATATCCCCCCTCCCCCCACATACATTTTCCCCCCCCCCATCCAATACCAAAAAATCCCCCCTCCATCCACATCAATATCCCCCTCCATGTTTCCCTTGGGCACCACCTCCCACCTTCTAAAAAAACACCAGCAAGAAAGTAAGTTACATCCTAACACCAGCTCGGATAACCTACAAAACCACCCCATAGAGGTCAGCACCAGTAGGTCACACACATTACAGTGAATAAGCATGATCCAATTTAGAAGCAAAAAACCCTGAAATCAGGGGGAAATACCGGGGAAGACGTCCTATCTGATGAGTTTTCCTTTCTCTCATGAGTCGTTCTTATTCCCCTTTTCTTTGCACCGTTTTTCCAAACCCCCCATGAGGACTTGTCCCGGCCACAATCATCCTGCAGAAAATAAAAACAAAATATCTTTAGAATCCTTTAATTTTCAAGATTTCTTTACCTATTCCCACCCCTGTACAAACTTCCCCGGGTGGGGGGAGCGGGTGACAAGCATAAATTAGGGCCCAGTATCCAAGGGGGTTGGGGGGTGGGGGGGGGACTAAACCCCCTTTGGAGATAATGCACGCTATGGGCTCCCCCAACAATTATATTACCCGGTAGGTAGGGGAAAGGGGGAAAAGGCCCCCCCGGTAATTAGTAGGGCCCTATTTAGGTAGGTAGACCCCCCCCGGATAAAGTTGGTGGGGACCCCCGGTAGGTTGGTGGGTACCTAGCCATGAGTCCCTTTATTTGTAGGCGGTCAGGGCCCTTTTTAGAGGTTAGGTGGAGTCAGG